>VDFB02000010.1:23984937-24195639 GCA_007258455.2 Sequoia sempervirens | reverse complement strand
ATAAATGAAATATTGCATCCAAATTATTATAAATTGAAAACAATTTTGGTTTTATCACACCATAGAAACAAAATTCATGATCTTCTACAAGAATGTAGGGCTCTAAATTCAATAGAGTTCCCACAGAAGAGGACCTGAAGATTTCCTTCCAGCAAGGCTATGGAGCTGTGGCTGAACGCCTAAGAGTCTTGACTTGGCAAACACAATCTTCCATTGCATCCGACACGTAGGTAAATAAACTCAATAAATTTTATTTAAAATTGAATACTTGTGCAATCTATTCAATATTAATTTCCACCATAAAGTAATTACATGCCTATTTGTTTTAAACATTCAAGGAATGATAATACTACACATGACATTGGAATGCAGCCTGGTGAGGGTGGAGCAGAACATGTAGATGAAGGTCATGGTGTGCATCCCGATACTTTAGAGCATGTTGAGCATGATCAAGCTAGAGAAGATCAGGAATATGATGTGGCCCTATCAGGTAAAGAGGACCACTCTAAAGTTCTTTTAAACATATTTAATTACAATTGGTGTATTAATTAATGTAACCTTTTGTGTTTCAACTTTAGAGCATGTAGAGCGTGATCAACGTGTTGAGCATGATTAGGCTAGAGAAGATCAGGAACATGATGTGGCCCCATCAGGTAAAGAGGACCACCCTCATCTTCTCTAAAACATATTTAATTTCAATTGGTGTATTAATTAATGTAACCTTTCGTGTTTCAACTGCAGATTAGGATTTAGAGGGTGTTCAACATGTTGAGCATGAGTCTATAACAAAAATTTAGGAACATGATGTGGACCCATCAGGTAAAGAGAACCACTGCAATGTTCTTTTAATTAATGAAATACTTGTAACAATAATAATAAAACATATCAGTTTAACATTTCTTTCTTATTGCAGCAGATCCCCCCTTGAAGCGGCATCCACGTCATGAGTAGACGACTACGCGTACATTAAGATCACAAGCAGAGGGCAGAACAACTAAAGGGGGGACAAATATTGATTTAGAAAATGATACTCCACTTCAGCTTTATATAGCTTTAAAAAAGAAACAAAAAAAATGTGATTGTAATCATATCATGACAACCATATTTTTGATAATATGTAAAAACTGAAAGAATGAATATTATATGTATGCGCATAAAATTGGTCATGTCTAAATAATCCTGACATTTAATTAAATATTTATTATTTAATTAATTCATCTAAAGTCTTCTACAAGTAATTAAATTTAATTAATTTAATTACATTGTTCATTCATTATTCTCCCACCATAATTAAATAAATTCTTTTTATTATTTCACATACCTACTTGATTAAATTAAATAAATACATTTTATTTATTTAAGTTAATTATCATCTCTTAAATTTAATTAAATCTTTTTAATTAAATATCTCTTTTTCTATTCTAAACTTTCCTCTAAATTAATTAAATACTTTTATTTAATTAATCTCGTAACACATGTCATTCCTTCTAATTTAATTAAATATTTTATTTAATTAAAGATCTTCTGCTTTCTTCAAATCATAATTAGATATTTCATTTAATTATGAAATCTTCTGATTTCCTCAAAATCTTAACTAATATTTAGTTAAGAAAGATCAACATGCACTCATAAATAAATAATTGAATTAGATAATTCATTATTTATCTTATCAGAATCTTTCCATTTTTCTTCTAAAAAAAAGATGATTTTTAAATCATCTCATCTTATCTCTTTCGTGAAAATGGAAAAATCTTGCTTTTCTCGTTTTCTTCTATTTTTCTCTTTAGTCTCATCCATCTTCGACCGTTCGATCTATCAGGAATTATCACAGTTGTTATTCAATTTAGCCAATCAAAGTCTTTCAAAAACTCTATAAATACAAGTGCAAATCCAAGCATTGGTTATAACACACGAGGAACACACGAACATATACGCAATTAGCTTATGCACTCACATCTTTTTAGTATCACAGCAATATTCATATTTTAACAATATTCTCATCATAGCATAATCTTTGCATTTTAGCATAGTATGCATTTCATTTATATCTCATTCTTTAGTTGTCCATTTTGTTGAGCTTGATCTATTGAGTCTAAGAGCAACTAGAAACAACAAAACACTGAAGATAGAGAGAAATAAGACGACTTCGAGGAAGCTGCCATTTATAGTTTGTTTATTTTGTTTTTCTTTCAATTTCTTTGATCTAATGTTTTATTAAATGTGTTTTGAATTCATTGTAATAGATCAGATTTTCATACACACATAAAATGGCGCCCACCATGGGGCATGTGCCCCAATATTAATATTTTCTTGCAAAGTATTCTGGCAGGTTTTTGCGTTATGAGTTCGGCATTCGGAAAAATTCCTCGTTTTAGCGCATCCGAGACTTTCTGCAGCACTTCTGGGACTTTTAATTTTTTCTATTTTCGTAGGTATTCCAGCGCATCTGGGGACTGTTTCGGCGCTTCTGAGAGTTATTTTAGCGCATCTGATAGAAAGAATAATGCATTTGGTCTCATTTCATTTAGAGTTAAATCTGCATTTAATTATAGTAGCGCATTTAAGGACTGTTTTAGCGCTTTTAGGGTCTATTTCTGCTCATTTAAGGTAGATTTTAGAGTATTCATGCTACATATTTGTAGATTTAAATCAACACTTAATTACAGTAGCGCATCTGAGGTCTGTTTCTGCACTTTTGAGTTCTATTTCTACACTTTTGAGGTCTATTGTTGCGCTTTTGAGGTCTGTTTTTGTGCATCTAAGGTTTGTTTCTGTGCATATACTGTCTATTTTGGCACATCTATTGTTTGTTTTTGCACATCTACTTTCTGTTTCTGTGCATCTGGTTGTAACACAAAAATAGAATTCTGAGTCTGACGCATTCCGCAGACAGAATTTTCTCTGGTTAAAAAGAAACAACCCTAGGATAGTCACATCTGGATAAAATTGATCAATCCTAGGATAGGCATGGAACTTAAAATGAAGCAATCTAGGATAGGCACCACACAATGATCTTGCATTTAAAATTGAACAAACTTGTTTCTGTGAAGCAATATCTTCACTTAGATTAGATCATGGTGATTTGGGTTTTAAAAAGAACATTTTTTTGCTTTGTCTGTGGCAATAGGTCTATGCTCTCCCCTTAACTAGGTGATCAAAATACCAGACTTGCCTTTTCAATTTCATGCAAATTTACTGCTTTAATTACATCCTTTAGAGAGCTTTCCGTAGTGGTAAAAAGTACTCACCCTACGGGAATGACTCAAGTGGGTTCAAGCCAAAGCCAGGCTATTTCGCCCCACTATAAAATTTAAAGCAAATTTGGGGAAACCCTCTTTTGCCGGTAGTGTGCAAGATAACCATCCCCAAAGCCTTTGTTCTAAAGGTTGGGAGGTCTCCTGAGGGAGTTTATTATTGCCGCACTGAACGGAAACCCTTACTACGAACCTAGTGTAGTAGCTAGCCGAAGTCAGTTTCTGAACATTCTAATAATCACAGTGCAAGGGGAGGGAAGAATCTGCCCCCAAGACACTCAACATATAACTGCAAAGGACCGTTTTCTCAGGGGATCCAGTATCCACTTCTATCACTCTGAGTACATGCCTGGAAAAGACAAAAACATGGGCGCCCCTTCGGGGGTGACACGATTGTGTGAGTCGACACAGTTCTAAGATTTGGGTTGTTGATTACTAGAATGACCTGCTTGAGTACTAAGAGTGAGTCTGTCTGAATTGTCTTTCATGTGCTAAACCTATGAAAACATTTGTTGAAAACATTTTCTAGATCAAACACTTGATGTTAGTATAGGGTTTTAAAAATAACTGTTTTCAGAGTGTTTGTTGTGTTTTCATTTATATTAATTCAGATAAAAGATCATCCGAAATGAACATGAAAAACAATTGAAATCTTTCACACGTATGACTTTCTGACATTCAGATATCTCTCCCATGCTTAGAGATTGGAAATCAACGAAATTTGTTAAGAAATTAGTTTCTAATAGAATCAGGAAACCCAGGAAACAATTAGGGTACAAGATTTAACATTGCAAAGAAGAAAATTTTTGTACAAAAGTCGACATGTATTGCTTCATTTCCATGGATTTCTTCATAGATACCAAGACTTTGTTAGGGGATTCACTGACAAATACGCTGTAGATCCTTTGGATTCTCGAGCTTATCATCAGAGATTAGATCTATCTCAACGACATAATCTTAACCGACCTCTTCAGTTTGATAATATACCACAACCTTCTATTGAGTATCCCTCACATCCTAGTCAAATCCTCCAGTGATCTTGAATTCTTCCTTCAAAAACGAAGATCAAATCTTAAGAGTGCACTTTCCGAACAAATTTCCAATTTCTTGATTTACCTTCCCCAACAAGATTCTGATATCCTTCATCATTGGAAGCCATAATCAAGAGTTAGGGACATCCTTGATCATATCATAATATTTTCATCTTAACAGATTAGGACATCATCATCATTGCACTTGTTGGAACTGTGATCTAAGTTTAGAAGAACTCTTCAAAATCATATGCCTATCTTCACAAGATCTCAATCCAATAAATTAAGGGACGAAATACAACAAGAAGGTCATATCCAAAATACTCAAGAAGAAGGAAAAAGCAGTAATCCTCTTTACATTATGAGTCGTAATCCACTTTTCGACAAAGATATGGATAACAGAGAAGAAAATCCATTCCACCAATACAAAGACATGAGCAAAACACATATAGATAGTGATGATGAGCAAGATGAAGAACGTCTTAGAGAGGCTAAGCAAGATCCCAAATTCCATAAATCCATAGAAAAGATCTTGCAACGCGATAAAGAAAAATACTTCCTCTATCTAGCTGACCAAGGAGCTAAATTGCCTCATGACTTTGGTACCAAGCATTTGAAAAGCAAACCTGAAGAATCACCCCTAGTTGATCTTAGTGCTTTGACTCAACAACTTAAGGCACTTCAAGGACAAGTTAAAGAGTTACAAGGGGGAAACACAACAAAGAAATATACTCTTGAGGACATTTGTCCATATCCTTTTGATCGAAGTCTCAACATGATCCCATTTCCCAAACATTGTGAAATTCCAAAATTTGATCGTTATAATGGGAAATCAGATCCAATTGATCATGTTACAGACTTTTGAAACATGACTTTGGAGTTCACTCATGAGGAAACTTATTTGATGCGTTTGTTTCTTAGGAGTCTTGGAGCTCACTCTATGGAATGGCTATCAAAAATCACACCTCCTGTCAAGACATTTGAGGAATTAATCAATTTGTTCATACTACAATATTCCTACAATCTCCAACACCAAATCACTATGATAGATCTCTGCAAAGTTGCACAAAAACCTGGTGAACCTCCAGATATCCACGTCCTGTTCCTGAAAAGGAAAAGATGGTTACCTTTATTAACAACTTGAATTCAGATATGAGCTATCATTTGAATTTACATTGTCCTTCTTCTTTTGAGAAATTGATTGAGGATGCTATAACCATCGAAGGTGTTTTGGTCAAAAGAGGAACAATAAAACTTGACAAGGATAATCCTAGCTCATCCAATCATCATAACAATCAGGACAAGTCTAAATTTTGGACTCGCAACAAGAACATGGTGAATGATGGTGTTGTTGATGCGAATCATGTCTCAAATAAGCCATTTGTCCTCAGTGCTCCGAGTGCTCCTTGCAACAACAATTATAACAATGTCAACTCGGTTACAAATCAGAGAAACAATCCCCCTCCTCCAAGGAACAATGTGAATCAAAATTCTACTCGCAATCTAGGGACTGCCAAAAACCAAGGTTATCAAGGAACCACAAACACCAACAACTCCTCAGAGAATACCTCGAATAAAAATCCGCAACGATTTTCATTCTTCTCGAATAGAAGAACTTACACCTCACTGGGTCAATCTTTAGAATCTGCATTCAAAGAGTTAATGGCTAAAAATGTCATTACCTTGCCACCTCAATGAAACTATGAACCCAGTGTGAAGCCTCCATCATGGAATGAGGCATACTATTGTGACTATCATCGGTGCAAAGGCCATCGCACAAATAACTATCAAGCCTTGAAAAATACCATTCAAGACTTAATCGACAATGACATCCTTACAATAGAAGGACATCAAAAATCAAATGAAGATCATCAAGCTTTTCACAATCCTTTGCCCGACTATCAAAAGGGTGAATCTTCAAAAAAAAATGTGAATCATATTGAGGATCTGATAATCAATCATATCTACACTGACGATGAACAGGTCAACGTTATTAAAGTCAACAAGAAGGTGGAATATAGAGAGGTCAATGCAACAACAAGGCCACAAGCTAAAGTTTTCTTAAGACGTGCCTCTTCAAAACCCACTGGGCCTCCACCTCAGCATCAGTATGATTTAGTCAACCAACTTTGAAAAACTCCGATCCAAATTTCTATCTTAGAACTCTTGAAGATTTCCACAACACATAAGGAAATTCTCAAAAAGCCCTCGGTGAAACAACTGTATCCACTGATTTGGATGTGGACCACTTTCAAGCCATGGTAGGACACTTGTCCTCACCCACATGCCTCTCATTCTCCGAAAAGAATGACGTTTCTATAACTTATCCCCATAATTCATCATTATACCTAGAGGTCATGATTCACAAGTTTCGTGTCAAACGAGTTCTAATAGATGGAGGTGCTGGTTTGAACATATGCACCATGAAGTTAGTTACTACCTTAGGCTTTTCTGAGGACTCCATTGATTTTAGAAGAAAGATTACCATCAAAGCTTATGATGATGATGAAAGAGCATCCAAGGGTCTAATAATGCTACCAATCAGAGTGGGACCTGTTATCAAAAATACTTTCTGTCAAGTATTAGACCGTGATCTTGCATACAACATCTTGTTGGGTCATCCTTGGATCCACAAAATGCAAGTTGTCCCATCCACATACCATCAATATCTTAAATTTCCTCATGATGGACAGGAAATCACGATACCAGCTGATAATTCAAAAATTCAAACTTGTGCCAATATCAAAGCCAGCCAAGATACTTTGGTTCCTAACAATCGGGAATCTCGTGCTAGTACTTCTCTAAAGATTGACACACAGATCAGTCAGTTAACCAATGGTTTTGGCAAGAAATTGAAATTCAAAGACCATGGAGTCGAAGAGTACTCTCTCTATCTCGCTAATTTATCCACATCTCCTCGGTCACATGGACAACCTTCCATCGCACAACATCAAATATCAGCAGCATCAACGTCAACACAACCACCAATGGAACCGATTACAAAGTTTAATGGACAATTCATCAAAGAAAAATTCCCCATGGAAGATCCTAAGGATAGGGAAATTTTAAACTGGCTCTATAAAGATGAAGATGAAGCAGTTCTTAATGTCAAATTACCAACAGAGAAATATGGAAAAGGATATTCTATCATGCAGAAGATGGGCTATGATAAGGGTCCCATCGGGAAAAGAAAAGGAGTAGTTGAACCTATTAATCCTCTAGGACTTGCTGCAAAAGAGAAAACCGGATTAGGTTATGATGCTAACCCAAAAGAAAGAACATCTAAACAATTGCAAGGCACTGTCTTCACATTGCAAGAAGGCTTAGATTCAAGTAAAGCATGTTTGGCCATAGTTCAGAATTTCGTGGAAAATAACTCTGACACAGACTCTGCTGAATATGAATGGGACACCATTTACAATGATGATTTCTGGAGGGATAAAGAGGTTGATATAATACACAAGTATACCCCAACTCTAATCGAAGGTGAAGGTTCAGGGACCCAAATACGAGAATCCGAACTACAAAGTCACTATGATTCTAGTGATATTGAGTCAGATTTAAATGAACAAGACTATCATGAGAACAGTACCATCATTGATCCACCTCATCCCTCAGATCCTATGGTCAACTCCGTTATGACCATAACCACAGCTGATTTCACGCAACTCGATGACACACTACCTCTGATCCATCCTAATCTCATTGATTGGGATTCATCTGAACCTATCGATATACCCATATTCCGAAATGACGAAGCTATCATAAACTTCCTTTTCGCAAATGACACAAATGATTGTTCCACCAGCGATTCTCGGCATAGAGTCTTTAATCAGGAGAGTGTCAAGTCTTCCAGCTACAAATATAAAAATAAAAAAGAAAGATCTAATGGTGAAAACCAGAATCTAGCAATATTAGATCACACAAAAGATAAAATAAAGAGCGTATCGGATGGTGAAAACCTTTTTAAGGCACTAGACGATGGGAATCTTGACACTCTCCCGGAGCATTATCATGAGCGATCGCCTATTTTGATTGAGCCTAAAAATGTCGTCGATCTTGAAACTTCAGACAAACCAAGGATTTTATAGTTGGCTGCATCAATGACAGAAAAATAAATACTAGAGTTCATGGAATTTCTAAAAACAAATCAAGTCAACTTTGCTTGGTCTTACGCGAACATGCCCGGTCTTGATCCTGATCTTATCATGCATCACTTGCCATCAAACCAGGAGTTAAGCCTGTAAAGCAAAAACTTAAAAAGATGCACCCCCATGTTGCATTATTAGTTAAGGAAGAACTAAGAAAACTCCTTGATGTGGGCTTCATAAGATCGATCAACTATGCAAAATGGATCTCCAACATTGTTCATGTATCCAAGCCAGATAAAAGTGTTAGAGTTTGCATAGATTTCAGAGATCTTAATAAAGCATGTCCTAAGGATGCTTTCCCACTTCCGAGCATTGACACTATAGTTGATTTGACAGCTGGCCATGCCATGTATTCATTAATAGATGGTTTTTCTGGTTACAACCAAATCAAGATTGCACCCGAAGACCAAGAAAAAATAGCTTTCACATGTCCATGGGGAACTTACTGCTGGAACGTCATGCCTTTCGGTCTAAAGAATGCTGGGGCTACTTACCAAAGAGCCATGACTACGATCTTTCATGAAATGATGCACACATTCATGGAAGATTATGTAGATGACATATTGGCAAAATCATACACTAGAGAAGGACATCTTGAAATATTGTCCAAAATATTTACAAGATTGGAGAAATTCAAAGTTCGCCTCAATCCCAAGAAATGTGTTTTTGGGGTCACATCTAGAAAATTCTTAGGATACATAGTATCCGAAAAAGGAATTGAAGTAGATCTTGCCAAAGTACAGGCAATCATGGAGATGCCTCCCCCAAGGAACATTAGTCAATTGAGATCATTACAAGGACGGCTTCAATCTATATGAAGATTCATTACACAATTGGCCAACAAAAGTCTACCTTTCACACATCTCCTGCATAAGAATGTTCCTTTTAGATGGGATGACAAATATAAGATGGATTTTCAACAAATCAAGCAATACCTGATGAACCCACCAGTTCTAGTACCGCCAAATCTAGACAAACCATTGATCTTGTACATTGCCACAACGGAGAATCCTTGGGTGCATTGCTAGCACAAGAAGACTATACAGGGAAAGAACGTGCAATCTATTATATCAGCCGAACATTAATAGGGCACAAACTCAACTACACTTTCATTGAGAAGGCTTGCCTAGCCGTAGTCTTTGCTTCACAAAATTTTTGACACTACATGTTAACTCATACAATTAATCTTGTGGCAAAGATTGATCCACTCAAGTATCTGTTAAGCGAGGCTACATTGACAGGAAGGCTAGCAAAATGGGTTATGATCTTAAGTGAATTTGACATCCATTATATCGATCGCAAGGCAATCAAAGGACAAGTTATTGCTGATCAACTAGCTGAAGCACCACTACATGCAGAGCATCCCATGCACATTGAATTTCCAAATGCTGATGTCTTCAATGCCGAATCAAAACAACCATGGTCTCTATATTTTGATGGTTCTTTTACCCAACATGGATCAAGGGTAGGCATACTCTTTGTCACCCCTCAAGGTAATACCATTCCTCGGTCATACAAGCTAATGTTTCCATGCACCAACAATATAGCCAAATATGAAGCCTTAATCACCAGACTGAAGATTGCATTGGAATAGAGGATCACTGAACTATAGGTCTATGGTGATTTATAGTTAGTCATTAATCAAATCAATGATGATTATCAGACCAAAGATGACAAACTATTGCCATATAAAAAGATGGTTGATGACTTCAAGAAGTACTTTATGGACATCAAATTCACACAAATTCCAAGACTTGATAATAAAGCAGCTGACGCCATGGCCATGATCGCATCATTGCTACAACTCTCAGAAACTCAGGCTTGCTATGAATTTATGGTGGAACAATCATTTGTACTTGCTTATGACACCCCTGAAAGCCAAATCATTTGCCACTTGGTGGGATCCGATTCACCTTGGTATGGCAAAATCTATGCCTACCTAAAAGATGACATCTTACCACCTGATTTATCTCGTAACCAAAAGCGAAATTTTATCTACCAATCCTCTTGCTACACTCTTATCGCGGACACCCTTTATCGCCGTGGTCTTGATTGTACTCTATTTCGATGTCTTGAGCATGATGAATCTGACAAAGCTTTACAAGAAGTTCATGGTGGCATTTGTGGTACTCATTCAAGTGGACTAACCTTATCCAAGAAATTGATTAGAATGGGTTACTACTGGCCTACAATGGAGAGGGAATCCTTCACTTTTGTTAAAATGTGCTCAAAATGCTAGATTCATGGGAATCTCATTCACGCTCTTGCACAAGAACTTCAACTATTTACACCAACCTAGCCATTCTCTCAATGGGGGTTAGACCTAGTTGGAAAAATTCATCCTTCCTCATCAAACGGACACAAGTTCATCATCACAACAATAGAGTATTTTACCAAGTGGATTGAGGCAGTACCTCTCACTAAAGTCACCGGCAAACAGATCTCATCTTTTATAGTCAACTATCTCATTTGTCGGTATGGCATTCCCACCTCCATCATCACAAATAATGGACGATCATTCAAGAATCAGGATGTTGATGAACTTTGTGAGAGATTTCACATTCAACATAGATATTCTACACCCTACTATTCACAAGGGAATGGCCAAGCAGAGGCCTCAAATAAAACAATATTGAAAATTCTGAAGAAGACTGTGAATGATGCAGGAAAAGACTAGCACATTCAACTCAATCCCACCTTATGGGCTTACAGAACCAGTGTCCACACACCAACAGGAGCCACACCATTTGCTCTGGTCTATGGAGTAGAGGCTATACTTCCTCTGGAAGTTGAGATTCCCTCTCTCAGAGTATCGCTGAAAGGCCTCACAACAAATGATGAATACAGAGTTTCCCGACTACAAGAGCTCGAACTCCTAGATGAAAAGAGACAAAGAGCAACTGATCATTTGAAAGCATATCAACAGATGATGTCTCGCAACTATAATCACAGAGTCAAGCTACGTACTTTTCAAGTTGGTGATCTGGTTATGAAAGAAAATCCACGAAACTAGCAAGACAAAGAAAAGAAAGGCAAATTTGAACCAAATTGGCTAGGTCCTTATGTGGTTATCGCAGTCTATGGTTCAGAAGCCTATAAGCTATCAACACCGGAAGGGGATCTATTTGATGAACCCATCAACAGCATGCACTTGAAGAAATATTATGTCTGAAACAGTTAGCATCATTCAGAAAAGGTCCTAAAAAAATCCAAAAGCAGCAGAAAAGGTCCTGAAAAAATCCAAAAATAGTAGAAAAGGTCCTGAAGAAATCCAAAAACAGCAGAAAAGGTCCTGAAAAAATCCAAAAACAGCAGAAAAGGTCCTGAAGAAATCCAAAAACAGCATAAAAGGTCTTGAAGAAACACATAAAATAGCAGAAAAGGTCTTGAAGAAACACAAAAAACAACAAAAAAAGTCCTAGAAAAATGGTTACCCTGGTAAAAACCTGGCAAACAGGCATCTTGGTAACAATAAAATAAATAAATAATTAAATAAATAAATCAAAAAAATAAAAATAAAAATAAAAATCGTCATAGGGTGAAAACCTAGCGACAGGCAGTCTATTGACAAGAAAAATGCAATAAAAACAAGTAGTGAAAATTTGGCAAACAGACGCTATTTGTAGCTCTTCGTCTATTAGTTCATACTCTGCACTTGGCTTCTCAGCCTTCATTTCATGCATCTTTCCATCATCTTAGGGTCATACCAGCATCATGCTACCATCATTTTCCTAGAGCGATAACATCTTACCATGGCTTGATTATTGTACATATTCATTTCGGCAAGTTGTGTCAATACTGGGGGCAAACGTTGACATACTGGGGGCAATCAACTTTCAAGGTTTTACCGCAACAGCGAGACAATGACATCAAACCCAATCATGCGAACAAACAATCAAATCACATGAACAACTATCCAATCATTGATACATATCACAACAATTTTCAGCTAAGTACCTTATCATGACTCATATCTAGATGATCTAAAATCTGAATAATGTTTGGAATAGCAGTATCATATCTTGAACTATGGTTGTTTAATTTTTGATATCATCTATGGAGCACACTCAATGATGTACTAAACTAGAGTGGCTAGGAAAGAAGATGATTTTTCTTTGTTTGCTGTCTTGAGGTTAACTATCCATCTGTTGCAAATATGTCGCGAGACATGATTTCCAAAGCAATATCATTGATGAAAGTTCCACATTTGCATCAGAAAGTGGTTAGTCTTTGTCTGTTTATGCAAGAAATGCTCAGGTCATCTCAGTTCAATTATACCTCGATGCTTGTGTTCGCTTGCTATATCAAAAATCATGAAAGTTGTACTCAGGTCATCATTGGTGCTAATTTACCCTCTGATGCTTGTACATACTTCCAACATTTTAACGCTCTATGATGATCCAAGAAAGCTACAAAAAGGCTCAACGACTGGTTTGTTTCATTTAGTTGCATTTCATTTTAGATCAGTGTACATATATCTGCATACCGGATTTGCATTAGAGTTTTTGAAAGGGCTAACAAGAACAATCAATGGTTGTCATGTCTCTTTAGACTATTTGTGGAGGACATTCAGACATTTGTTTCATCACCTTTCATCTTCATTGTCATTTCATCTAGATCCTACCATCTATCATTTTCCATTCATTTGCGTCACTTAGGCTCTGTTATCAGTTCATATCACTGACCATTATTATTTCATTATCATTTCATATCATTTATCATCTTCATATCCATTATTATTTATCATTTCATATCATTTCATTTATCATTTACCATTATCACTTCATCATTTTTCATTATCATTATCATTTTATCATTTCACTTATCATCTCTCATTTCATTATTATTTATCATTTCATATCATTTCATTTATCATTTACCATTATCACTTCATCATCATTTCATTATCATTTCATATCATTTATCATCTTGATATCATTATCATTATCATTTTATCATTTCACTTATCATCTCTCATTTCATTATCATTTTATCATTTCATTATCATTCTCATTTTATCATTTCACTTATCATTTATCATTCATCATTTCATTATCATTTCATGTCATTATCCTCTATCATATTATTTCATTAACATATCATTAAATTATCATTTCTGCTCGTTATCATTTCTCATTTCATCACATCATCAATACATTTCACAACATATCATTTATCATCTTATCATACATCTCATTATCATTAACCATTTCATTTCATATCGTCATTTATCATTTATCACATTATATTCATCTCATCCTATCATTTTCATATCCATTCATATTACAAATTCATAACGCATATTATAAACACAACATTCATTTTCCATCATATCATCATTATTTACTTACATTTGAAAATCCAAAACAAACATTCCATACATACATCTTCATATCATTTTCCAAATAACATTTTTCATACAACATATCAAATAGCCCATGACATATTTTTCACAATCACATCATAAGTCATCCACCTGCATGACATCATTAATACGCATCATCAATCATCATCATAAACATAGCATACCAAAATCACCCTACATATCATGTTATTCATCAAATCATTCACCTACATACCAAAATACAGAACATATAGAAATAAATGCATATCACATAATCAACAAATCATGATAAACATCACATAAATCATCCCATAAATGCACATCACATCATCAAAAATCATCGCCGCTGCATATCATCACTCATCAAAAATGATACAAATGTTCCAAGAGAGATACATAGGATATGATCAAAAAATGGCATATACATGCTCCAAAAATGATATACGTCACAAACTAGCTGGTCGATGCCCCTAATGGAGCTGGTCCAGAAGGAGGTGGCCTGCCACTGGTACCTGCGTCTAGATCCCGCCGAGGCCCAGTCACTCCCATGCTCTGTGTACGTGTCTGTGATCTGCTCCTAGTCCTGCTGTGAGACCGTGGAAATGGCTCTTTATGCTCAGGAGGACACAACTCCTCATATCTAACACGATAATACTCAGCCTCCCTCGCCATCTCCATACCCTTTGCAATTGCATCTCACAAAGAGGCACTCTCTACAGTGCCCATCAGTCTCTGAGCTACACCCTCGGCCTTTGCTGCCCTCTGTCTTAAAGCATCCCTCTCTATGATCAACTAGGCTATCTGAGGATCTGGGGCAGGCTACAATACCTGTGCTGGTGTTGGAACCTGAGTCTGTGACTGAGCAAGCTGTGCCTGTAACTGAGCTATCACACTCTACGCCTGACCTAGCTATCCCTGAACAGTCTGCACCTGGGCTTGCAAAGTGGCTATCTATGCCTGCTAAGAAGAGGATGAAACTCTAATAATAGTCTATGGTCTGCCACCAGATCTGGGTTGTCGTACAATCTGAACTATTGAACCTCTACCACACTGACCTCTCTGCCTCCCCTCCATCATCTCCCCCATCGTCCCCACCATCTGAGCTGTCATCATCCCTGTCACCCTCTTCCTCATCTCTGCCACCCTCCTCATCTCCGCTCTCCTCCTCCTCTCCTCCACCCACCGCCTGCTCTCTGCCAACTGCACCCTCCTGTCTCTCCACCTCTGACTGTTGTATCACTGCAATGGGCCCTCACTCATCTGGGCATGTAAACCATGGAAATTGATGAGTATGGAAATACACTAGGTACTCATTTGACATCCCTGCATCTAGAACCTCTAGCCTGTACGCCCATAGCTCTGGTTGCAAGCTAGAATACTCTGTGTACGCCACCTGGTATATAATACAGTGTCCCCATCTGGGATCATCCTTGTGCCACCCATAGTGAGCAACGCCCTGTGGCATCCCCTGCATGAATCCATATTGTCTCTGAACCCGTAAGGCCAAAAATCTCTGAATAATCAAAGGATTCCATCCTATCAGATATCATGGTATGCAGACAAATGACATCTCCAAGTGATCTATGTCCCAAGGCTCACAATCTATATAAGGCCTCCATATGACATCCACATCATCCAACGCGTGCTGCCAATACTCCAACTTGCCCAGCTTGGGCTGGACAAGTGCACCTACATATGCCTCCACATATGGCCTACCTGGTGGCCTCACCCTGGCACACGCTAGCCTAGTAACTGCAATATGCTCCCAGGCCCAGATCTGGAGCAGCGTCACACCGCTAGCCAAACTAGTCGACCCTCGGTACACTACCTGATGTAAGTCATGATACAAATGTGCCAAAATGCAACTCCCCCAAGAGTACCTCCGTGGCTGAGTCACCATCCACTCTAGCATCCTCCCCCACCCAACTGAAAATCCCTTCAATCGATGGTCCGGTCCAAGAAAGCCTCCAATAAATGCCGCCAATACAGCAACTAAAGCTGGATACCTACTAAAATCCACCCACGACACCCAATAGCTGGCTATAGATGCATCACCACAGATCCTCCTCAGTGCCTCAGTCCCTCCTATCTCCTTGTGGTCATAAACCACAAGGGCACCTACCACAGGAATCCCTAGAATCCTGTATACATCCTCAGGTGTCACAGTCATCTCACCAATCAGCGAATGAAAGGTGTTATGATCGGAATGCCACCTCTCTGCCAATGCAATCAGCAGTCCCCTGTTGACTCGAATCCCTCGTAGGATAGTCAATAGGGATCCCAGTCCACAGGCACCTATCCATTGTACCTCTGCAGGAGTTAGCTCTCCTATCCAATCCCAACATATCAAAAAACGCTCTCTAATCTGGAGGTTCTCAAACACCTCCTATGGTCATCACAAATACAACTAATCAGACTCATACCAAAGACTCCTATCATGTGCTCTATCTAATTAGTGACCCATATCATGTGAGTGACCCATATCAGTGACCCATATCATGTGCTCTATCTAATCAGTGACCCATATCAAGTGACCCATATCAGTGACCCATATCAAGTGACCCATATCAGCGACCCATATCAGTGACCCATATCACACAACCAAAACATCATTCTATTTGTATTTCAAGCATAAATGCAAATATGTTGTCATATCAATCATTTACTATTTATTTTCTATCGCAGAAAGCAAATTTATCAAGAGTCATATCAATCATTTGCTATTTGTTTTCTATCGCAGAAAGAAAATTTATCAAGAGTTATATCAATCATTTACTGTTTGTTTTCTATCACAGAAAGCAAATTTATTAGAAGTCCTATAAGGCATTTACTCTTTGTCTTCTATTTGGAGAAGCAAAGTTATCAGTTAAACATCAGATTTTCTATCATTTATCCATATCAGCATGATGACAAAACAATTTCTTTATCTATTGACCAAGGATGCAATATAGACCATCATTTTTCATCATGGCATTCTACCAAAAATTTTCCAGATGCACTACTCTGTGCCTTCGACACGCTAAAACTAAAAAGCGCAAAAGTTTCTCCTATAAGCGTTAAAACCCTAGATGTGCTAATCTATGCAGTGTATGTGCTATTTCATCACCTAGAAGCGCTAAAACCCTATATGCACTAAACTACCCAGTCGATGTGCCACTTCATAACCTCGTTGCGCTAACCCACCCCTGTTGCGACCAATTCCTAGATGCGCAACTCTGTGCCCTAGATGCGCGACTCTATGCTCTAGCTAGACTCACACCTATAAGTGCTAATCTACACTTCGTATGCGCTAGAACACCTAGTTTTACTCTACACCCTATATGCGCTAAAGCACACCCTATAAGCGCTACAGAAATTTGTGAATACACTAAAACAGAACCGTGGATGCGCTAAAACAAAATTTCAAAACTTAAATCTACATAAAAAACGTACAAAAATTGCTGAAAATCATGAAATTTCGACGCACAAAGGGTTTAATCGACTCACCGGTGGTCCATACGCGGCTGGTCTATGGAATCGGCGGTCCTGCTCGAATCTATGAGTGTGCAATGGGATCGGCATCTTGCTAAGTGATTGTCAGAGCCTCCAAAACTCACTGTAGCAAAAGAGTGAAAATGACTTCCACTTTTACCCTTTTTACCTTATATGAGTTATTTAAGGTGGGTTTTTGAGGGCATTTTCATTTTCATCACTTTATTTCACCAAGGCCATCTTTTTCCTACCCATTTTTTGGGAGCTAAATCACTGAACCACTCGCAGAACGTTATTTTCATCAAATTTTTGAACTTCATATCACCCTTCGTGATTTACCTCCTAAGGGGGCATCATCAGTATCAGCATCAAAAACATATCAGGGGCAAAATAATTTTATTTTTCTTTGAAGCAATATGTTTCACACATCACTTCAAAGAGGGGCAAAATGTATGCGCATAAAATTGGTCATGTCTAAATAATCCTAACATTTAATTAAATATTTATTATTTAATTAATTCATCTAAAGTCTTCTACAAGTAATTAAATTTAATTAATTTAATTACATTGTTCATTCATTATTCTCCCACCATAATTAAATAAATTCTTTTTATTATTTCACATACCTACTTGATTAAATTAAATAAATACATTTCATTTATTTAAGTTAATTATCATCTCTTAAATTTAATTAAATCTTTTTAATTAAATATCTCTTTTTCTATTCTAAACTTTCCTCTAAATTAATTAAATACTTTTATTTAATTAATCTCGTAACACATGTCATTCCTTCTAATTTAATTAAATATTTTATTTAATTAAAGATCTGCTTTCTTCAAATCATAATTAGATATTTCATTTAATTATGAAATCTTCTGATTTCCTCAAAATCTTAATTAAATATTTAGTTAAGAAAAATCAACATGCACTCATAAATAAATAATTGAATTAGATAATTCATTATTATCTTATCAGAATCTTTCCATTTTTCTTCTAAAAAAAAGATGATTTTTAAATCATCTCATCTTATCTCTTCCGTGAAAATGGAAAAATCTTGTTTTTCTCGTTTTCTTCTATTTTTCTCTTTAGTCTCATCCATCTTCGAACGTTCGATCTGTCAAGAATTATCACAGCCATTGGTCAATTTAGCCAATCAAAGTCTTTCAAAAACTCTATAAATACAGGTGCAAATCCAAGCATTGGTTACAACACACGACGAACACACGAACATATACACAATTAGCTTATGCACTCACATCTTTTTAGTATCACAGCAATATTCATATTTTAACAATATTCTCCTCATAGCATAATCTTTGCATTTTAGCATAGTATGCATTTCATTTATATCTCATTCTTCAGTTATCCATTTTGTTGAGCTTGATCTGCTGAGTCTGAGAGCAACTGGAAACAACAAAATACTGAAGATAGAGAGAAATAAGATGACTTCGAGGAAGTTGCCATTTACAGTTTGTTTATTCTATTTTTCTTTTAGTTTCTTTGATCTAATGTTTTATTAAATGTGTTTTGAATTCATTGTAATAGATCAGATTTTCATTAACACATTATATGTTAATGAATGAATGTGAATATGTTAATTAATGAATGTTATATGTTAATGAATGAATGTTATATGTTATTAATGGATGAATGAATGTTATATGTTATTAATGGATGAATGAATGAATGTTATATGTTATTAATGGATTAATGAATGATTAATGTTATATGATTGGGTATGGGGAATTGAGAGTGATGTGAGGGGGGGCAAATGAGCTTCCACCGTCACATGGTTACCTGTTAAGTAGAGAATATTAAACTATTCTTGAAACAAAGAGAAGCTCAATAAGGTAATGCACTTTTCAATATAATAAATGCATCGCTTTGAAGCATCAAACCAATATACAGTTTGTATGTATGATCAGTCGTCAGTCTCCGCAATGGTATATTTCCACGAATATTTTTAAAAAAAAAAATTGATGCTTCATCACAATTTTGACAACCATCGATGAATCAATAGAAAGGCTCGACGAAGTTGCTATAGCTGCGACGAAGGTTTCGTTGTAACTCCTTGCCCTTTTCGTCGCAATTTTGACGAGCTTTCAGTGTTGTTACCATGCTACTCCTTTCCCATTTTGTCGCACTTTTGACAAACTTTTGGTGTTGTTCCAACGCTACTCTTTGCTAATTTCGTTGCAAATTCGACGAACACTTGGTGTTGTTTCGACGCTACTACTTGCCTATTTCGTCACACGTTCGAAGAACTTTTGGTCTTGTTTCGACGCTACTCCTTGCCCATTTCGTCGCAATGGCAACGAACATCTGCTGTTGTTTCGATGCTACTGCTTGCCCATTTCGTCAAATTGGCAATGAACTTCTGGTGTAATTCATCGATGGATACATGAATTTTTCGTCGATATTCTGACGAAAGTTCAAGGCATTTCACGATGCCATCGACCGACGATTCTTCGCCATTATTTCGACGTTTAATTCGTCGTCGGCCTTTCGACGAAAAAACAGCGATGAAAAGATTTTCGCCATTTTGTCGCGTTTCTGACAAAGATTTGTCGAACTACAGACGAACGGCCATCGGAAAATGGTGTCAAATTCAGTAGTGATTACTATCATTATTGTACATTACATAGTGGCGTTTTTCACCCTATCACAACAGAACTAAATGAAACAACATCATCAACTAATATAATGATTTTGGCTTGAAAATAGATTTCAAGGTTCCTTCTCTATGATAACTACCTACTCCATTTTCTTCTATTGCATAATTGTGTAGGGATGCCCAAGATGGGTGCAACCAAGCAAGGATTTAATATGGTTGAAAGAACTTTGGAAGATGGTGCCAACTTGGATAACTTAGGTTGAACTCCAAATATCAGAGAGGCTAGTCTAATGGTCAAAATGGAAACTAAGAGAAGATGGTAGGTGAAAAATACAAATATATCATGCTATGAGGCTATCGTGATTTTCACGCTTTTCCCCCTTGGTCTCTATATAAGTTCAACCCACTAGGCAGGATAAATGAAGGATTTGCTGCAATCACCTTAAGGTTGATAGGTGCACTCATGTATAGATTTGAAATTCATAGATTCTTTTATTTATTTATTTAATTCATTATTATGTCTTACCTATTGATTTACTACTGTGAAGAAGACAAGGCAAGATGTTGGAAGAAGGTATTTATCCATGTATGCATCATCAAAGTCCACTTGTACATTAGATAGCTTTTACATACACCAAAAAAATTATATAATATGAGAGTTGGTTTCATTTGAAAGGTCACAATAAATTTTACACAGAGACAACATTATCCACCATTTCTTCTTTCCATTTTATTTTCTATGACAAAGTATTACTCTTTGAACAAAGGGAAATATTGAAACATCACTTGTCTTTTTTAAGAGCAACGTACAACCCTAATGTAGTTTAGGGTTAGAATGATTGATACATAAATTAAGTATTTTGCAGCTTGCTATTTGGAAACAAAAATGGATTATATATCATTCATACCATAGTCTAAAATATCTAAACTAAACTAACTAACATCCATTTACTAACTGGTTACAGAGAGAAATCTAAATCCTTTAACATTTAATGTGAATCACTTAACTAATCTACAAATCAGTCAATTACCTATATATGAATAAATCAATTCACTTTAATTGTTTACCCAATTCATTTATGTATGACAAATTAAATACTCAGTTTAACCATAACTATCCAATTAAAATCTTCTTATTACCTAACATTTTTATTTCTTCGCTTATATTCATGGAATCATTTAAATGAATTTACTATATTTCTAATAGGCTTAGCAATTATAAATTTTACCATTTACTAGTACAATTATAATATTACTCTTGAAATCAAAATTACTCAACTACTAATTTATTTGACACTAACAACCTAATGTGGACATTACCCAAAAACACTAATACTAATATTATTCATATGGTTTATACTCGTAGCCAATGATAATATTATTGTGATTGAAAATCACTACAATAATATTGTAGTAAGTAAAGTATATATTACTTTTTCTCACAACATTTTCTCAATAAATGGTAAAGCTTTTAAAAGCGAGGACCAAATGATATTAACCCAAGCAATAAAACTTCCAACTAATTACTATTAACTTATGCCTACCTCGACACACACCAGTGATCACGATGATTACTAAATTTACACAAACTATGTACAATTTAATAGATTCAACATGCATAAACAACTTGGGAAACCATTAAGCTACATCCACCTAAAAACTTTCTTTCCATAAATTTATTCAACCTAAACCACAAACAAACTTACTAGTTTCAAATTAGTAACTTTCTATTGATTATTTCATAGATATAATAAACAGATTTCTAAAATTGTCAACTACATTAGACCACTACTTTTCTTAGTTTTTCCTTTAATTTTCATTACTAAATTCTACATTGATTTCCTTATTACTAAATCTTTAAATATATATAAATTTCTATATTTATTAATAAATCAAAACTATTTATATTTAAAAATAACTGTATCATTAATGAAACCATCATTAATGAAATTCTAATATTAAGGTTACAAATTTAAAATAACAAAATTCTAATTAATTGAATCACATAGCAATTCTATACGCCAACTATTAAATTATAATAAAGACAAGTAACTCTATTTACTAATTAGTTAAGAGAGTGAGATCCATAACCATTTAATATTTACTCTAAATCATTTAACATTTAATTTAAAACATTTAAATTGAATAACCTAACATTTTACCCTCATTTAATTTTAAATTTATCATTTAACTGTGTAAAGTTGATTCATTTGACTCCTTAACAATCCCCAACTCTCTAAAATATATCAATTTACCTTAATTAAATACTCAATTCATTTACTTATAGCAATTTAAATATCTATTTTAATAATAACTATCTGATTAAGATCTTTTATTAAATAACTTTTTATTTCTTCATTTATCATATAATCTTTCACATACCATCAAGCTAATCTTTTACTATATATAGCCATGGGGGATCAACCTAAAAGTAGCCCCATGTTTCAAGCATAACTTAGAAACTATAATCTGGGTATTTGAAACTTTTGGACAGAGGTTAGAAGACATCAAGATGAAGAAACCCTTTAAATTTTTCACCAACCTAGTTCATAAAAATCGAGTTATGGATGACACAATTAGGTCATTTTATTGGTAGAGAACATAAAAGATGAATTAAAATTATAATATCTTATGCTCAAAGAGAATATATATAAATCTATATATTAAATCATTTAAGGTGTCCAAGTTCATTTATTAATTTTTTCTTTACTCTAGAATAAATTATTGCTTCGCTCAAGCAAAATTAAGCAATCAAACAATCATTTTCAGACAACAGAGAGAGAAATCAATCCAAATAATCGTACACTAGGAAGGAAAATGCAACAAAAGATCGAATCCAACCCAGATCCAACGCTTGGAAAGAACGGAATTGATGTCGAGCTCTAAAAATTCCAACTTCTTTGATTCCACAATCCAAATTTCCAAAACCCCCATTCCTAGCAAAATCAACAATATATGAGGATTTACAGAACCATTCTCCCTCTCTTAATTTCCAAAATAGAAACCCCCTTTCCTAATATAACCAACAATGTATGAAAATTTTACAAACAAATTTCTCCCCCCAAAAGAACAGAATTCAAAATCTCCCCCAAAGAACCAATATTTACAGGAAGAAGAAGACTATTTTTTTTTCTCTAAAACCAAAAATCCAATCCAATCAAATCTCTAAAATCCTCAAAACCCATATTTACAGGAAATAAAGTTAAAGATTCCATGCAAAGTTTCTTTTTTTTTTGTAAATAACTAATTTTTAATAATTGTTTGTGATTGCATGTTGCTGCATGAAAAACCTTTCTATTTATCATATTGTTATTTTATTATTCACTATAATTATGTGTATTTATTTATAGAACATACCCCAATTTATTTATATTTAATAATTAACTTTATAACTTAGCTTTATAATATTTATTTATTTACCTCATCACTATTATTTATTAACTTTAGCATTACGTTATAATTTGTTTTATCATAAATTATGATTATATATATACATATATATTTATATTTACTTATCAAAAGTACCTTTTTAACTTAATAATTTTATTTTAATGCAATGATTAACCAAAAGCATTTATCAAAAAAATTTAAATTAAATAAATCAAATGCCACTCAATACTTGGCCACTATCCAGGGTTGAAAAGCAAGACCTCAAGCAACACTAACTGACCAAACTAACAAATGAACAAAACTGACAGGGTGCCAAACCGGATACTCATCCTCTTCGAGGATGATGGCTAGGGTAGGGGAACAAGTGTTATCTCTGATCAACTATTCCATTGGGTTTACAACATGCTCAGACCTACCAATTCAAGTGGAGTCAATGCCTGGTGCAGGAGCACCATTGAATGAAAGTTATCAATTCATGAAATTTTTGTCTAGGTTTTAGGATTTTGGAGAATATGCATAAAATAAGGTCTTGATACCATTATATAATGTAATTAGTCATATTTGAGTCATATTTAGGTGTCTAGGTGGTTTGAGTTGCAAAAAGTGCATAATATTGGGAAAAAGATGTAAAGTTGCTAAAAATTGCACAATGTAAGGGATACCAATGGTCAAGAAGTCTAAAAATCAGTTTTTGGCAAGTATGGTAGTTGATTTTAGTTGTAAGGGGTCTACAAAGTTTGGAAACATCAGTGTATATGCTCTCTTGAAAATTTGAATAAAAGTTCCTTTGATACAACTCTGTTTTCTACAAAATTTAATGTTATTTCTTCATTTGTTATGTGTGTACAATCCCGTACAGGGGTGTTATGTCTTGAAACTTGTGGAAATATTTGAAGGAAAGTGTTAACTTGGTTTTGCACCTAGTTTGAGGGAAAAACATTGAATTTGAAGCATTTAATCTCAGATTTTCCAAGCCTGCTCAGTTAACCCTATTCTTGGGGTTTTGAAGGTCACCTAAAATGTGAATCACACCCATTCCGCCGCCTGTGACTATTGTGATTGATGGAATGGGTTTGAATCAATATTAAATAGATGTTTTCAAGTTTGTTTGGTGGAGGGGAGGTCGAATAGTGGATTGGGCATGATGCCCTAATGGTGGAAAGTGTGTTTCCCAAGTGAAATCTTGGGGTTTTGATATGCTAAAGTCCAAATTATGTTGGGGCAGCCTTATTTCAAATTTGATGAAGCTTGTGTAAAGGTTTTTAGACTTTTTTAATGTAGTGGCAAGGTTGTGTGAAGTCTGGTAAAGGGATTTATAAAACCCTAGTTTTGTAGCTATAAGTGAAGGTTTATGAGTTTAGCTCTTGGTTGAGTGAAATTTTGAGAACTAATTGTTGATTCTTGGGTTTTGACATGTGGGAATTGCTTCCCCAAGGTTTCAGAGAGTTTTCAAAAGTTTAGAGATAAGACTCTTTGTAAAAGAGGGTTGATTTGAGCCCTAAAAGGTGTGTAAAGCTTGTTTTGGTGAAGTTGTCCCAAAGAAACTAGTAGTGGTTTGTTGATATGTTTGAGACCATTGAAATGGGTCCTTGAAAAGGTTTAGGTATTGGTCAGAAAGAAGAACATTGTGTAGTTACACCTGATTGAGTGGATTCCCAGTGCTACAAGGAAATAGGTTGATTTGGAGAAAAGTGAAGAGTTTTGAGATTTGTAACTGGAAGATTGTTGTTTTTGTGTTGATTGTTGTTGCAGGACCTACTCTGCTTGCATAAATGCCTAGTACCTACAACCTACAATACACAAAACAGTCGTGCATATACATATAATCAGGCACACCATGAAAGGGAATCACAACATCACAGGGTACTCACAAGTGAGTGATGTGACACTATCCCTTCCACCCAAACATATCAGTAAGAACATCACCAAGTAATCACATCAACTCATAAAAATCAATTACATAACAATCAAGATAAGAACAGTCACAAGATAATCACATAATAGTCATGATGAGATAATCACACAATTCTTATGATAGGGTTAGTCCTCATAATCAAATAAAACCATATACTTATCATAACATGTACATAAAACCTCAATATCAGAAGTATCATAGCAATAAGTCCAACATCATTAGCACATACCTTTAAATATTCCTATTATTTTACCTTCATCTCCAAGTTTTGAAGCCAAACTACTTGCACATCCACGATGAGACTAGAGGGGCACTATAGGGGATAGAGGAGGGTTGATGTAGGAGCATCGTACTCCAACCCCCTTTGGTTGGTGTTGCTCCCATATCAACAGAACTTTGGCTTATCGGTAACAGGTGTTTACGTGTTCCAGCAATAAAATGATGGTGTTGGTCACAATGGAGTTACATCAACAAGAGATTTGGATTTTGGCAGGACCATGTCCCAGCGATGCCCTGATAGTGGTGGAGTGTAATGGGTTCATCATCATAAGTGTGTTGTTTGGTCGAGACAGTAGTCTTTGTCCCAACGATGAGGCGATTAGTGTGAGGTGATCATATCGGTGAGACTCATCCTGGAGTCTCACTAATAGCCCGATAGAATGATGTCGGCTAGTCGTGGGTTTTCATAACCTTACAACCTTCGACAAGAGGTTCTCGAGTTCAAGTTTTTGGCGATTGAGTGATATTGCTTGATCAACGGTGGGGATCAAGGCTAGTTAATCGGACGGTGTAGACTCTTGGTGGGACTCATTCATGATGACGTGGGAGAATAGTAAGCTGACGCATGATGTGATGGGATTGGGTAATCCACATACTTGTTGTGGATTACAATTACCATTTTTTTGCTACAGCTCAATTGGTGGAGCTGATTAAAATATTATTATATCTTAAAGTGAAAAAATAGTTATTTCTACATTTGTTTAAGTGTTGTTTGCACTATATTTATCATTCATCAAGTGACAGTTATGCAAGTGTTTTAAGATGGCTGAGTTTCAGAAGTATTTCTCAAATAATTGACAAATCAAATGGAGTACAAAACTGAGTATACAAATGATAAAGCATAACAGAGTGCTTTCATTTATTTCATGAAGGAATACATTACATGTTTTCATTTGATTGCAAGAATACAAATGATGGTACAACTTTGCATTTTAATGCATTTCTTTCAGAATGGAAATGAAAGAAGAATTTAAATATCCACACAAGTCATGGTTTTAGTCACTTCCATTCATTACAAGAAAGGAAATATACAACTAAAAGTGAAAAGCAAATAACATGGGACATATCCGTCATTGCCTGAGTCAAACTTCAATGGATGCTTCGTAGCTTGTTTCATCCTTCTTTCGCTCTTGAGTGTACTTGCAGAAGATCGAGAAGGGTGTCAATTAAGAGCTCAGGATATGAACTATACTACATTCCATACTAACAGAGATATATTTCAACCCTTTCAATGCATAGAACCAACTAAAAGAAGGAACAAAAACATGAACTAAAAAGGAAATATCATCATCACATATTGTTTTTTATGCTAACATCGTTTGTTTCCTTGTGCAGGTATAGGAAAAGTCATGTAGCTGATTATCTTTTGAAGACCAACCATGTGGAGAAAAACAGGCTCCCACAAGGGTTGAGCTTGGCATGCTGCCCCTTTAAGTTACAAGTGGGCTGAGAAGGAAAATACAATTTATCATGCTCTTCTGAGCTATCCAACTGAAGGAGTAATCAAATTTATCATGCATTCATAATAGTCAAATCAAAGCATGAAGTGAAAATTACAAATGGACAATAAACTTGATGAGCTTGTTTCAGCTAGAATCCATCATGTTTATTCTGGAAAGGTTTGATATTGCTGCCATAGTATTGTTTTGCTGCTTTAAGACTGTTCACATTAAATGTTGTTACATATTTTTTCTATTTTGGAACAGCAATGTTCTATCTCATAAGCAATGATAGTGAACAAGCATACATAATGCCTTATCAATTAAGCACTAATGAGCAATTAAAACATGGAAGTATTTGCAGAGTTTCAGTATTGCTTTATCTCATAAAGTGCTTAAGTTGGAATGCCTATTATTTTCTGGAGGCATGCAAGTTTTGACTTGAAGACAACAAGCATCAGGTGATTCACAAAGTACTCACTAATGGATGAATGCAAGTATTGCATTAAATCAAGTCGATGTATTAGTCTAGAATGTTTTAAGGAAAGCAAGTGCATAAAACAGTTTTTACATAATGGAGCATAAAAATGCATGAAGAGTGCAAAGAGGAGGAATAGTGATATCATCTAATCAATGCATGAACAATACAGGTGAGAAACAATTCTTAGTTTCTTGTTTTATGCCTTGCCAAGGAGATCTTGCATAAAGTTCAAAATAGGAAAAGAGGACAACATTTAAAGTGCAAGGTACAGTAACCAGAAATGTCTTGATAAAGAGAAGCAGATGATACAACGAAGACAGCCAGTTTCATTTTGGCTGAGAGTGGAGGGAAACAGTTCAAGAGTACAATGTATTTGAAGATACAGTACAATGTTTTATTCAGTATGCTAGTGCTAGGGTTTTAGCCCTGTGAACAAATGGTGGCAGTCAAATACCCTCGAGCTAGGGTTTTGATCAAAGGAAAATACAGTAAACTGGAAATACAAGTGGAGCTACCATGAAGACTTAAGTTTAAGTTTAATGCACAGAAATCAAGAGTATTTGTTATCAATTCAAAATGCTCAATTCAATCAAAGGTGGTGTTCATTTCAAAATACTCACAATTCACAAATACAATGCTGCTACAGAATAACAGAGAGATTTTCTTGCATTTTCTAGCTTACCCACATAAGGGTTTTTTTATCAAAATGCAGATTTACCACCATTTCCAACTTACCCACATGGGTTTTTCAACAAAAAAACAAAATGAATGATTTGATTCAGAATCAAGAGATACCCATGTAGGGTTTTTTACAAAAAGATGCAAAAATACATGTAATGCATTATGGGTCGAGCTCCAGATGGAATAATCTTGGTTTTCTTTCATTTTCCCAAATACCTATATGGGGTTTTGTTCTAGAAGTGCAAAATATAAAATATAATCTCTTGGGTCAAGCCCAAAAAGTGACATATCACCCATTTTCGTGCATGAGTGGCTGCGGCCAAGAGGAGGGTTTTCCAACTTCAAACTTTCATTTGAAATAGTAAATATCTGAAGCAAAGCAAGTGGAGCCATACAAATTTTTGAGTAAAATGCATTATAACACATAAGCATGGCGCAGCCTGGGTATGGCCATAAAATTCATTCAAAAATTAATCTTTTGCAGATGTATAAAGCTTTTATAAGCTTTTGTTTTGTAGAAGAAAACACCAGTAGAAATACAAAGGAGAAAGAGTTTACCATGCGTGCCATAGAGAAGCAAAGACGTGCCACATCCAAGCTCTCAGAGAACTTCCAGATGTAGGGCTTAAGCTCATACATGGCAGCCAGAACAAAGATGTATCAATAAGGAAAGCACAAGGCACAAAGATTCATCAGGAAATACATGTATAACCGCGGCCTTTAGGCAAAGAAAATGGCTCAGAACAAAGCAAAGAAGCTCGAAAGAGCTTAAAAAATGGCTTACCATCTGGAGATTGTGATATTTTGACAAAATAAGAGCAGCAAGGAGGTTCGAGTCTCCCTCATTCGGTTGAAACCCTAGCATACATGGCGGCGCCATTTTTCCCCGGCAGAGCCCAAACTCTTCAAAATGCAAAAGTGTGAAATGATAGGAGTTAGGGTTTCTTCATTAGTTTTGTTCATGCTTTCCCTAATTCGACTTAGGGGTATAGACTTTAGTGATTAAAATTTGATTAATACCTTAGGTCGAATGTTGTGGGGAGTTTTTCATATTTTATTTTGCCTAAGTCTTCAAGTTTGCCAATGAAATATCTTATGGCTTAGGATTTTAGGGTTTATGCTAATGAAGCCTTAGTAAAAGTGTGATGGTATATATCATACATGCCTTAGATTATATTTTTATTGATTTTGAAGAAATCAATTTAAATATTCATGCCTTTATTATTATTTTTTAATTGATTTTTTAGAAATCAATTGTAGATTGGGGAATTGTTTTCAAAAGGAGATAATATCCATTATTTTTACGATTTTTTAAGAAAATCAAACATTGTAATTGGAGGAATAAGTTTTGCAAAAGATTTCAAAATCTTTAATTGCAAAGAATAATCAAATTGTGAGAGTATCAAATCTGCAAATCATTTGTAAAGTGAGAATAAAGCAATATCTTATAAATTGTTTTAATTCTTTGCTATTTTTAGCAGATTTATGAAAGATATCTCCTTGGTCGGATTTGAGCTTCCTGATGGAGAGATAAGGTGTTTTTTTTTTGCTTTAAAAGCATATTTGACCTTTTTTGAGGAGCTTTTCAGTTTGTACTTGCAAAAAGTGTGTTTTTTTCCGCTTTTGTGCAAACTTTTTGGGCAATTTTTGATACTTTTCCTTGAGCTTTCTTCTTGAGCTCGGATTAGGGTTTCAGTGATATATCTTGAGAAAAACTTAGTTTTTTTCCAGTTCAGGTTCTAGTTTCTTGCTCTTACACATTTTTGAGCTTGTAAACTTCTTTGTAAGTTCAGTTTCAGATTTTGGCATACTCCTTCAGTTGAATAAAGCAGCATTCCTATTTCTCAATTTTGTGTCTATTTTGTAGTTTTAGTTTGATGTGATATTATGATTTCTATTTACAGAATCCTTGTTATGTCCTAAAATTGTAATTCTTGATGCAAAAAGTTCAAAGATACAGGTTTCATGTTGTATTTAATTTTGAATCTTCATGCAAATTATTTATGTGTTAGGTGTTCATGAGAGATTGTGAAATATTGTTGTTTACTAAAAGCTGTTTGTGGGAAAAAAACGAAAGTCATCATTTAGTCACCATTAAATTCTGAAAATCATTTTAAGCCATAGGTTTTTCATTTCAGTCATATTCTCTATCCTTTTTCCTAGAAAATCACTTATAATAGGATCCATCATTCGGAGAACCAGCTTACTCTGGAGATTCTCTTTTCATGTAAATCACCCACGTCTGAAAAGAGTTTCCATGTTCAACAGATAGTCTATTTTTTGCAAATCTGACAAAGGGTGCATATCTAATTGTCAACAGTTTTTGGCACGCCCGGTGGGACCTTGAAAATCAATTTCAGAGAGTTTTTTAATAATTTAAAGTTGTTGTTTGGTGTATGCAACAAGTTATTCAGCCTTTTGGAGGCTCTTTTCAATATACCTGGTGACTTTGATTTTGATTTTACATGCAAACTTAGTGCAACCCGTGCATGAGAAAAGTACAAACCAAATCAAGTGTTGCACCTTTTGAATACCAACAGCTGTCCCCACCATGAAGAAGAGACAAAACAACAAAGAGGTTGTTTGAAACACCTACGAGGTCAAGATCAACACCTCCTATTTTCAGCTCCTTGGTTTTATCACCAGGAATCTCGGTTCCAATATCACAAGTACTGACAATGGCAACACCCAAACAACACTCGTTTGCACCTTTTAATGGAGGCAGTCCATTAGACATTGCTCAACATGATGACATCCCAGTTGTAGCCCTTAGAATCCTGTCGTACTTCACCGGGGAGGATCACACAACACCGATTGAGCATATTCGTGACGTGGCTACCTTATGCTCAATTCACAACATCACACAAGAGAATATTACATTAAGACTCTTGGCTACATCACTCAAGGGGAAAGCATTGCAATGGTTCAAAGGCCTCGTAGCCAACTCAATCGCGACATGGGATGCATTAGGTAATGGCCTGTATCAGTATTTTGCTGATAAATCTGATAATTTGTCCCTGTTAGAGAAATTGAGCACCATTCAAAGGGCGCCACACAAGCACTTGGTTGATTTCAACTACCAATTTCAGAGAACCTAGGACAGAATTCCTGCAACAGTAAAGCCTTTACTAGCTCATATTTTTCTATTTTACTTAAAAGCCTTAAATAGTAAAATTTTGGTCATGACCCAATCTATGAGTGGGCATACACTCCCTAATGCTTATGACATCGCCATTAGAGCTGAGAATTGCCTCATCCAAGCTGGAGATATAACCCCTAGACCTCATATGCCTTTGTTTCCTGAAATACAGCCACCTAGTGCTATTGCTTTACCTCCTTAGCTGTTGTCTCGCCTGGTCCAACGATAGGTTATCATAGCACAGCCCAAGAGATTGTTGCTCCAGCCCAGTCCCAAGAGCTTCAAGAGATTAAAAGCATACTTAAGACCTTCGGGAATGACCTCATAAACATAAAGAAGTAATTTGGCCAGGAGCACAAGCCTTACCAAGCCCCTTATTAGCAAAATCAACCCAATAGGCCTGCCTTTCAAAATGATTATCAAGGCCAAAGGAAGAGTTTTAACCCAAGACCATTCCAGCCATACAACCCAAACACAGTCAGTTTGTCAAAGGAACTCGTGCCTCAGAATAACATTGCCTAGGATTGTGATTGGTGTTATCCATGCAATCATCCCCATAACCAATCAGTGTGTATTAATAGGATGAGAAATCAAGGCTTAATGGTCCAAAACAGCTATGTTGGTTCAGAAAGTGTTGCAGATCAAAATCAAGAACAATAAGATAACATTGAAGTTGCCTTGCTAAACTGGTAGAGTTCCGAGTTTTGTGGCATGAATGGCCAAGATCAACAAAATTCTTCTATTTCGGCTAATACTAGATAAAAACAGAGAGCTATGGATTTGGGGCAGCAAGCTAGAAATTCACAACAGCAGCCTGCAAACAATAAGCAGCCCATTACTTCGTTGAATGTCAATGTTGCAGTGCAACCTAAGATGCAAATTCTACAAAGAGGCCAAGAAATACCTGGAAAGGAGCAGTCAAAGATGCATTTGCAACCTTTGCAGAGGCAAAATGATGTCACAAAAAACTAGCAGAAGGTAAATCCCACTTCTTTCAATATTGTTGAACACCTCAGAAAGGCTACTATAAGCATGTCGGTATTAGATGCTTTGCACATTCCAGGTCAAAAAAATTTGCTGCAAGATGCTTTATCTGAGTTGTCTATTTCTGATGATACTAATCAGGGATTTGCTAAAGTTGTGCTTGCAAACGATCTGGAGGTTAAAAATGAACCAAAGAATAAAGAGGTAAAGCCTCCCCCGTTTTATTTAAGTTTGATTATTGGCGATAAGATTGTTCATAATTGTATGGTTGATTCTGGTGCTAATAGCTCAGTTATGCCTAAGAGTTTAGTTGATAAGCTAGGTCTTGTTTATGAGCCTAACCCCCAGAAGGGCGTAGTTCAGTTAGATGGGTCTGCTATTAAAATTGTTGGTATAATCAAGAACTTGGCACTTACCCTGCATGCATCCCTGAGTTTTTCTATTCATCAGGATATACATGTTATTGATTTACCACCACACTTCGCCATTTGTCTCTCGAGGGATTTTACAACCAAGTTGGGTGGGATTTTGTCTTCTGATTGGTCTCATCTATTTTTTAGAACAAGGTATGGTACGAAAGTGACCATAAAGTCTGAGCCTTTAGCCAAAGACCATATCGAATCATATTCCCCGAATCCTATAAACGCTAACCTCTATGCCACCGTTGTACTGGAGGAACAAACCATGACCTCAAACTGCAACACCCCTATAGAAAATATGAATCTAGATAAATGGGCAGCCAAAGATCACGAGCTTGATCCTTTTCAACACACAGATAAGATAGGATTAAGAGTCTATATGATTTATGAACTTGATTTTGATATGCCTAATCTTTGCAAAGAGGAGGAACAATCTTCAACAATAGAAGATGAGCTTTGGAAGCTTTACTTTGATGGTTCGAGAAGCAGTATAGGTGTTGGAGGTGGAGCTATGCTGATTTCACCAGAGGGTGATAAATATTTTTCAGTTTGCAGATTTTCTTTTAGCTATTCAAACAATACAATTGAATACAAAGCATTGGTGCATGGCCTAGAATGGGCTCAAAAGAGAGGTATCAAATGCTTGCAAGTTTATGGTGATTCAGAGTTAATAGTAAATCAAGTCAGAAATCTAAATGCTGCAAAAAATGACTTGCTTAAGAAATATAAGCATCATGTATGGGATTTAATGGAAGGTTTTGAAGCTTTTAATATTGTTTCAGTTCCTAGAAGTGAAAATAAGCATGATGATAGGCTCACTGCCATAGGAGCCCAGTTTGATATTCCAAATGAAATTCACAAAGTAGAGGCACGTCAGTATGTAAAAATAGTGGTCATACCTTTCGTGCCTGACAATAATGTGAGTTGGCAGGTTTTTGACAATGATGAGCAAATTGTAAATTTTTGAATTGTTGAAGCTGAGTTTGCAGATGGAAACCAACAAAAGTGGTAGCAACAATATGATAACTAGATTGTGCAGTTGAAGACAAACAAGCTGCCAAAAGGTTTGGTGACCTTGGAATCTATCTTCAACTTAGATGACCAAGTGCGGAAAGACAAGTGCAGCCTGACTATTAAAAAAGAACACTATGAGGCCATTGAAATCTTTAAAGGAAAACTTCTCAAGCTGGGAAAGGTATGTAATCAAGAGGAACAACAAGCATAATTTATTCTGTTATGTCAGAAATTTAGTGATGTTTTTGCTTGGGAGTATAAGGATTTGAAAGGTTTTGACCTAGAACTAGCCCAGCATACTATTGAACTAGAACCTAATGCAAAACCAGTAAGGTAGAAACAGAGACCTCTTAATCCCAAATTAGAACACCTTATGAAAGCTGAGCTAAATAAGTTAGTTGAGAGTGGTATTATTTTTCCTATCAAGCATACTTCTTGGGTGTCGAACTTAGTCCCAATTAGGAAGAAAAGTGGGGAAATCAGATTGTGTGCTGACTTTCGAGATTTAAATAAAGCGTCACTGAAATACCACTACCCACTCCCTTCCATGGAGCAAATCATGCAGGGAGTTTCTAGTTTTGACAAATTTTCTTTGCTAGATGGTTACTCAAGTTACAACTAGATTTTGGTAAAACAAGAGGATTAGTTCAAAATAACATTCACAACTAAGTAGGGCACGATGGCCTACAAAAAGATGCCTTTCGGCTTATCCAACGTTGGAGCAACTTTTTAGCAAGTGATGGACATGGCCTTTCACGGCCTTATGAACAAGTTCGTTATGGTATATTTAGATGACATTACTATTTTTTCTAGAAATGCTAATGAGCATCTTGATCATTTAGAGAAGATTTTTCAAAGATGCAGAGAGTTCAGAGTGTCTCTCAATCCGAAGAAGTGTATATTTTTTGTACACGAAGGTAAACTCCTTAGACACATTGTTTCAAAGCAAGGTATTTCTATAGATTCTGAAAGAGTCTCTACAATTCTTGAATTTCCATTACCAACTCACAAGAAAGGCTCACCAAATTTTCTTGGAAGAATAAATTTTGTGAGGAGGTTCATACCAAATATTGCAGCCTTGCTGCAACCTCACTTCTATGCTTAAAAAGAATATGCCTTTCAGTTGGACCAAAGAGGGTAAAAGAAGCTTTGAGAAAATCAAAGAAGCCCTTACAGCTGCCCCTACCCTCATTAATCCAAATTATGACAGAGATTTCATTCTTTATGCATTTGGAGGAGTTGATATTGTTTCTACTATGCTTTTCCAACAAAACAATGAAGGTTTGGAGCAACCTGTGGCATTTTTTATCCAAGTGTTACATGATTATGAGGTGAAATACTATTTTGTCGAGAAGCATGTTTTTGTTGTTGTAAGAAGCCTAAAGAAGTTCAGGCATATGTTGTCAAATAGAAAAATTCACTTATTAGTTGCTCATTCAACTGTTAAGGATTTCTTACTTAACAAAGATTTTAATGATAAGTGTGTTGGTTGGATAACCAAAGTGATGGAATTTGACATTGATATTAAGGTAACTAAGCTTGTTAGAGGCAAGGGTTTGTGTGAGCAGAATGCAAGAAATGAGGACAACTTAGGAGAAGCTGAAAATGTTGACAGAGTGTTAAATAATGATGATGCAATTGTTGTTCTAGTTTCTTCTGCTACTTGGTTGCAGCAAATGATGCACTATTTATAAACCGGTGAGTGCCCTGAAGGCTTAGATAGAGCAAAAAGAAGGTATTACAGATTATAGGCTATTTCTTTTGCAATTATTGATGGAATTCTTTATAGAAGAGACTTTCAAGGAGTTTTATTAAGATGCATTCAGCCTGATCAAGTTGATAAGCTTTTAGCAGAATTTCATGATGGGCGAAGTCAGGAGGCCACTTTGCTGCAAGAACAACATCCCTAAAAATTATGTGGGTTGGTTATTACTGGCCAGATTTGTTTAAAGATGCTATTGCTTGGGTTAGAAGGTGTGAAAAATGTGCTTTATTTTCTAGAAAATAGAGGCTTGCGGTGCTGCCCCTGCACCCTATTTAGGTGGAGCATCCATATTCCAAGTGGGGTTTAGACTTCATTAGACCTATCAATCCACCTTCAAGTGTGGGTCATAAGTGGATACTTACCACCACAGATTATTTTACCAAATGGATCGAGGTTATTTCTTTGAAGGAAGCAAACGAGACTTCTGTTCTTAATTTCTATCAAGATTTAGTGTCAAGATTTGGTACTCCAAATTCAATAATCTCTAACAATGGTTTGGATTTTATCAGTTTAAGGATTTTTGATTGGTCAGTTAGGAATAACATTTATTTGAACGCTTCTTCTAATTATTATCTGCGGGGCAATGGACAATCGGAATCTACAAATAAGAATCTAATTTGGATAATCAAGAAGATAGTGGAAAATAATCAATGAACATGGCATTGAAAGCTGAAGTTAGCCTTTTCGGCTGACAGGGTGACTCTTAAAAGGGCCACTGGTTGCTCTATGTATGTACTTACTTATGGCAAATAAGCTAAATTACCTGTTTCTATTGAATTGCCTACTTTGAGTTTCGTTAAAGAGATAGAATTGTTGAATGAATAGCCTATTGAAGTAAGATTTGCACAATTGATAGAGCTCGAAGAAACCGGAAAGGAAGCATTAAGACAACTTGAGATACATCAAGCTTAGATGAAGAGCTCTTTTGATAAAAGGGAAAGACCACGAGAATTCATTATTGGTGATCTGGTCTTCAAGTGGAATGAATATAAGAGCAGACCTGGACGACATTCCAAATTTGATGCAATTTAGGATGAGCCTTATGTGATCACGGAGTGCAAGGAGCACAACGCTTTCCAACTTTCTAAGTTGACTGGAGAGGTGTTGTTTATCCCAGTTAATGGGATCCACCTCAAGCATTTCCTTTGAGATAAGTTTTATCTTGTAAATCAGTAGAGTAGTTGTTGCAAATAAGTGTGTTACGCACATTACTTTTCAATAGTTTTATTTTCCCCAAGCGCTACTGCACATGTTTTGTTGGCCATCAGGGCCTGTTAGTTTGCTTTCTGCATTGTTTTGTTTTTGTTGTTGTTTGGAGTGTTGTTGTTCAAAGTTCTATGTTTCATGAGGGGGCAAATTTGACTCCGCGCCCAATGGAGTGTTAAAAGGCAACTGATCTAATGCTTAGTTGGCAATCCTTTAGCAAAAATCACCAAAATGTTACCAATTTTTTGCTACAACTCCATTGGTGGAACTGATTAAAATATTGTTATATCTTAAAGTGAAAAAATAGTTATTTTTGCATGTGTTTAAGTGTTGTTTGCACTATATTTATCATTCATCAAGTGACAGAACTTTATGCAAGTGTTTTGAGATAGCTGAGTTTCAGAAGTATTGCTCAAATAATTGACAAATCAAATGGAGTATAGAACTGAGTATACAAATGATAAATCATAACAGAGTGATTTCATTTATTTCATGACGTGATTCACATTACATATTTTCATTTGATTGCAAGAATAAAAATGATGGTAAAACTTTGCATTTTAATGCATTTCTTTTAGAATGGAAATGAAAGAAGAATTTAAATATCCACACAAGTCATGGTTTTAGCCGTTTCCATTCATTACAAGAAAGGAAATATACAACTGAAAGTGAAAAGAAAATAACATGGGACATATCTGTCATTACCTGAGTCGATCTTCAGTTGATGCTTCATAGCTTGTTCCATCCTGCTTTTGCTCTTGATTGTACTTGTAGAAGATCGAGAAGGGTGTCAATTAAGAGCTCAGGATATGAACTATACTACATGCCATACTAACAAAGATATAATTCAATCCTTGCAATGCATAGAACCAACTAAAAGAAGGAACAAAAACATGAACTGAAAAGGAAATATCATCATCACATATTGGTTTTTATGCTAACATCGTTTGTTTCCTTGTGCAGGTATAGGAAAAGTCATGTAGTTGATTATCTTTTGAAGACCAACCATGTGGAGAAAAATGGGCTCCCACAAGGGTAGAGCTCAACATGCTACTCCTTTAAGTTACAAGTGGGCTGAGAAGGAAAATACAATTTATCATGCACTTCTGAGCTATCCAACTGAAGCAGTAATCAAATTGATCATGCATTCATAATAGTCAAATCAAAGCATGAAGTGAAAAATGTACAAATGGACAATAAACTTGATGAGCTTGTTTTAGCTAGAATCCATCATGTTTATTCTGGAAAGGTTTGATATTGCTACCATAGTATTGTTTTGCTGATTTAAGACTGTTCACATTAAATGTTGTTTCATATTTTTTTTGTTTTGGACCAGCAGTGTTCAATCTCATAAACAATGATAGTGAACAGGCATACATAATGCCTTATCAATTAAGCACTAATGAGCAATTAAAACATGGAAGTATTGCAGAGTTTCAGTATTGATTTATCTCATAAAGTGCTTAAGCTGGAATGCCTATTGTTTTCTGGAGGCATGCAAGTTGCGACTTGAAGACAACAAGTATCAGGTTATTCACAAAGTACTCACTAATGGTTGAATACAAGTATTGCATTAAATCAAGTCGATGTTTCACTCTGGAATGTTTTAAGGAAAGCAAGTGCATAAAACAATTTTTACATAATGGAGCATAAAAATGCATGAAGAGTGCAAAGATGAGGAACAATGATATCATCTAATCAATGCATGAACAATACAGGTGAGAAACAATTCTTACTTTCTTGTTTTATGCCTTGCCAAGGAGATCTTGCATAAAGTTCAAAACAGGAAAAGAGGACAACATTTAAAGTGCAAGGTACAGTAACCAGAAATGTCTTGATAAAGAGAAGCAGATGATACAACGAAGATAGCCAGTTTCATTTTGGCTGAGAGTGGAGGGAAACAATTCAAGAGTACAATGTATTTGAAGATATAGTACAATGTTTTATTTAGTATGCCAGTGCTAGGGTTTTAGCGCTGTGAACAAATGGTGGTAGTCAAATACCCTTGAGCTAGGGTTTTGATCAAAGGAAAATACAGTAAACTGGAAATACAAGTGGAGCTACAGCCATGAAGACTTAAGTCTAAGTCTAATGCACAGAAATCAAGAGTATTTGTTATCAATTAAAAATGCTCAATTCAATCAAAGGTGGTGTTCATTTCAAAATACTCATAATTCACAAATACAATGCTGCTACAGAATAACAGAGAGATTTTCTTGCATTTTCTAGCTTACCCACATAAGGGTTTTTTATCAAAATGCAGATTTACCACCATTTCCAACTTACCCACATGGGTTTTTCAACAAAAAAACAAAATGAATGATTTGATTCAGAATCAAGAGATACCCATGTAGTGTTTTTACAAAAAGATGCAAAATACATGTAATGCATTATGGGTTGAGCTCCAGATGGAATAATCTTGGTTTTCTTTCATTTTCCCAAATACCCATATGGGGTTTTGTTCCAAAAATGCATAATACACAATATAATCTCTTGGGTTGAGCCCAGAAAGTGACATATCACCCATTTTCATGCATGAGTGGCCACGGCCAAGAGGAGGGTTTTCCAACTTCAAACTTTCATTTGAAATAGTAAATATCTGAAGCAAAGCAAGTGGAGCCATACAAATTTCTGAGTAAAAATGCATTATAACACATAAGCATGGCATGGCCTAGGTATGGCCATAAAATTCATTCAAAATTTGATCTTTTGTAGATGTATAAAGCTTTTATAAGCTTTTGTTTTGCAGAAGCAAACACCAGTAGAAATACAGAGGAGCAAGAGTTTACCATGCATGCCATAGAGAAGCAAAGACGTGCCACGACCAAGCTCTGAGAGAGCTTCCAGATGCAGGGCTCGAGCTCATACATGGTGGCCAAAACAAAGATGTATCAATAAGGAAAGCACAAGGCACAAATTTCACCAGGAAATACATGTATAACTGCGGCCTTTAGGCCAGGAAAACAGCTCAGAACAAAGCAAAGAAGCTCGAAAGAGCTTAAAAAATGGCTTACCATCTGGAAATTGTGAGATTTCGACAAAATAAGAGCAGCAAGGAGGTTCAAATCTCCCTCATTCGACTGAAACCCTAGCATACATGGTGGCGCCATTTTTCCCAGGCAGAGCCCAAACTCTTCAAAATGCAAAAGTGCGAAATGATAGGAGTTAGGGTTTCTTCATTATTTTTGTTCATGCTTGCCCTAATTCAACTTAGGGGTATAGACTTTAGTGATTAAGATTTGATGCATACCTTAGGTCGAATGTTGTGGGGAGTTCTTCATATTTTATTTTGCCTAAGTCTTCAAGTTTGCCAATGAAATATCTTATGGCTTAGGATTTTAGGGTTTATGCTAATGAAGCCTTAGTAAAAGTGTGATGATATATATCATATGCCTTAGATTATATTTTTATTGATTTTGAAGAAATCAATTTAAATATTCATGTCTTTATTATTTGTTTTTAATTGATTTTTTAGAAATCAATTGTAGATTGGGGAATTGTTTTCAAAAGGAGATAATATCCATTATTTTTACGATCTTTTAAGAAAATCAAACATTGTAATTGGAGGAATAAGTTTTGCAAAAGATTTCAAAATCTTTAATTGCAAAGAATAATCAAATTTTAGAGTATCAAATCTGCAAATCATTTGTAAAGCGAGAATAAAGCAATATCTTATAAATTGTTTTAATTCTTTGCTATTTTTAATAGATTTATGAGAGATATCTCCTTGGTCAGATTTGAGCTTCCTGATGGAGAGATAAGGTTTTTTTTTTTTTTGCTTTAAAAGAAGATTTGACCTTTTTTGAGGAGCTTTTTAGTTTGTACATGCAAAAAGTGTGTTTTTTCCGCTTTTGTGCAAACTTTTTGGGCAGTTTTTGATACTTTTCCTTTAGCTTTCTTCTTGAGCTCGAATTAGGGTTTTAGTGATATATCTTGAGAAAAACTTAGTGTTTTTTTAGTTCAGGTTCTAGTTTCTTGCTTTTACACATTTTTGAGCTTGTAAACTTCTTTGTACTCAATTTCAGATTTTGGCATACTCCTTCAATTGAATAAAGCAACATTCTTATTTCTCAATTTTGTGTCTATTTTATAGTTTTAGTTTGATGTCATATTGTGATTTCTGTTTATAGAATCCTTGTTATGTCCTAAAATTGTAATTCTTGATGTAGAAATTTCAAAGATACAGGTTGCATGTTGTATTTAATTTTGAATCTTCATGCAAATTATTTATGTGTTAGGTGTTCATGGGAGATTGTGAAATATTGTTGTTTACTAAAATTTGTTTGTGGGAATAAAACCAAAGTCATCATTTAGTCACCATTAAATTCTGAAAATCATTTTAAGCCATAGGTTTTTCATTTTAGTCATATTCTCTATCCTTTTTCCTAGAAAATCACTTATAATAGGATCCATCATTCGGAGAACCAGCTCACTCTGGAGATTCTCTTTTCACGTAGATCACCCACATCTGAAAAGAGTTTCCATGTTTCAACAGATAGTCTAATTTTTACAAATATGACAAAGGGTGCATATTTGATTTTCAACAATTACAATGCATGACGTGGTGATGAGGTGGACAAGGATCGACAAGAGTGCTTTTCATGGGTGATACCTTCAAGGATGTCTGAGCGATGGAACAATATGCTGATATCTCTTTGAGTTAGCGGTATGCATATCTATTGATAGGACTCCTTCATATCGATGGGAGGTGATTAGTGGTCTCACCGACAGGGCAATGGTGGATTCAATAGAGTGAGTCGTACGATTTGTGTGACAGTTAACAACAGTGGTTGGAAAATGAGACCACGTCATCTAGTGAAGTGATATTCAATAGTTCCACATCGTTGTTATGGTATCCATGTTCATTGGTCAATGATTGGAAGCTATTGATAGCAAGGTAACTGAATGGTCATACTACGACACAGAAGGGAAGAACAACCAGGCCGACATGCAGGAAGGTGATGATATAGAAGGATAGTCGATGCTAGGAAGAGTAAGGAGAGGTACTGGCAGAGCAACCAATAGGAAAGAGAGGTATTGGAAAAGAAGCTAGTAGAGAGCTAGGTGGTAGCTCGCAGGGCAGGTTGGTAAGAAGGGAGAGTCGGCCAGAATGAGGCAAGGTAGCCTGCAGATGTGATGAGAAGTGGAACAGGGATTTCCCTATAGATGTACTTTTTGAATGTAATTTTGTAATCTGATCCAATTGAATAAAAGAGAGTTGTTGACCTGTGTTGTGTCAATCTATGTGTGTGTATGGTCTATGTTTTGGATGCGTGATTAGATAGCCTGACAAGGCCCTTTAATCTCAACTGCGTTAGGGGGGACATCCCCATGAGGGCATGTGTATATTTCCTTGTGAAAATTAGTGTCTACAACTATGAGTGAAATGGATATGAGTACCCAAGGGTAAGAATACCCTCTTTGTGGAAAATAAGAAGTTGGGTAAATATGTGAATGGAGAAGGTTGCTAGTTTGAAGCTTATGAGAAGTATTTGATGTTAATATGCCCTATGGCTATGATCCTCTCAACCTCTCCCCATAAGACCATTAATTGGTCTTTGTGTTGTATTTCTACCTAGCCTAAATGAGTGTCTGTTTATGTAAAACTATGTGATGTTATGTTTCTATTTTGGGGAGGGCTGTTGTGTGTTATCCAAGTCTATTTGGTAGCCTCCCAACTTGAGGGTGATTAGTTTTCCAGCCTATGATTGGGTGGTGAGCACCTCATGGCTTGAAAAGAAAAGGTTGTTTCTATGTGCAGGTTGGAGTTTGTTTCAATCTACAGATTGAACCTATGGTGACTTTTAGATTTGGAAGGACTTTTAGATTGTGGGTAGAAGTAATATATCCATTAAACTGCTGACTTGAAAATCCAAGTCCTTACTTATTGTTGTACCAAGAGTCATGTATAGTTTTGTTCCAGAAAATGTTGGGTGTGATGTAGAAAAAAAGAATGTTTCATATTCCTATGTGTTGTATTTCTTTCCTTCTGAAAAAGAAAAGCTTTTTGTTTCATTTTAGATTGTATTTTGTTTTAAATCAAGAAGTGCACTTTGTCAAGAAAATATTATGTTTCAAGAAAGGGTAGTCTAAGGCTACGTTTTGAATATATATATATATATATATATATATATATATATATATATATATATATATATATATATATATATATATATTGTGAATATTTCAATTGAAGTAACTATACCCTGATTTTGAGAACGTAATTTTATGTTTGACTTGTAAAGGAGTTTGCTTCAGCTTGAGTAAATGAAATAGTTTCTTGTAATGAAACATACTTTTGATCTAGAATGAAAGTACTATGTTTGTTAAAATAATATGTTGGGGCGCTGATTTTTGCTTGAGTGTTTAAAAAAACACAAAAATGCTTTCGTTCTAGTTGGGTAGGAGAGTAGAGGGAAACCAGGAAACCATTTTTAGATTTTTGTTACACTTAAGTTTTATTGAGAAATGAAGCTTCCTATGTGTGCTAAGGTATAAATGTAATCTATGGTTGAAATGAAAAGAAAATATTTATTTATTTTGAGGGTATCAACCTCTGTGATATGAACAATTAAAAATAGTATAGAATCATTCATCGTAAAAAAAGAGAACAAATTGAAACCGACAATATAAAAGATAAATGGATATATTTTATTAAACTATTAATTTGTTACATGGACTACCTACTCATGTAAAAAATGTAAGGACAAAGATTAGATAAATAAGCACTTAAAATTGCTCTCCCCAAAATAATCATGTGAGGAAACTCATCTTTCCTTAACTCTTATAGTTTCATACATTGAGAAAATATTCGGGACCCGGTTGTTGCAGACCCTCTGTTTGATCCCTTGCAGAAGAATCAGTTTTTCCTTCCCGTTGTCATACCGTTATGGCACCCCGACCGAGAGCAGTAGACCGTGGGTGGGGGAAATTCGTGCAAATATGGAAACCCGAAATAATCAAACGCAAATAACCCATGTTTGAACAAAGGAGTAGAGAGTGTTAAATTCTGGGACACGTAGCTTGGAGAGGCCACGACCCACAGGCAAAACATGTCGTGTGGAGCCTACGACCCTCCCCTTCGTCGCAAACAAACAAAATATATAGGCTACTTGATTCTTTTCCACCCCTCCTCTGTGATAACCCCCTCTTTCTCTTTCTCTGCAACTTTGGTGTCCGCCTCTTGCCAGCCGTTTCTTTCACAACCCTAAAGGATGAGACACATAGAGATTAGGGAAAAAAATAATAAAATAAAAAGGAGTTATTCGTTTCCTGGTATGGACAAGAAACATTTAATTCGCTGGAGCTTTATGTATTCTGTCACGTAAAATCTTTTAATAGTCTGCAAACAAACTCATTAAGCCTTTAAATTTTGGTTGTAAACGTTAGTGCTAATTAATATATTTAAATGTGTAGGGTAAAGGATGTCTAATGTTAAAACCTAAACATGCTTATTATTAGGATCTTGGCCGTAATTTTCATTTTAATAAACATAATTTAAAAATTTGGAACCATTAGCAGCAAGAAACGAAAAATAATATCAAGCAGATGAAATAGTATGCTATTTTAGGTAAAAAAAATTTAAATTAGGATTGCTGGCATGATAATTATTTTCCTTTTGAAATGAATCTAAATTGAATAAATTGAGATTTAACTTTTTTTTGGTTTCCCCAAAGTAATTTAATGTTGAGAGGAGGAGTTGAGTTTCACATGTAAAAAATAAAAATATACGAGGAACCCATTTGGATGTGTTGGTAAACGAAATAACAAGTATTTTAATTTACTTTTCGTAAAACATAAATTAGTTATTGTGGTATGAAATTTATTTTAAATTTAAGATTGGGGGTTGATTAATTATACCGTTAATGTTAGATGGTGAAATTAACAAAAATATTGGTGGGGATATTGTTATGTTACTGTCTGTAGTTAATTACGCCGAGAGGCGTAACCCTACAGTGACAGCAGCCTCTATAGGAGGCCAGCAGAAGTAACGGTCTAAGAAAAAAGAAACCTTTCGTATTCTGCATGCATGCATGCGCACATCAAGTCCCTACGTTGGAAGAGGAAACAACTCGCAGAACACGAATGTAACGGTCTAATTGAAGATGGCTTCAGGCATGACGAGTATAGTGGAAGATGAGACGCGCGCTTTTATCTTGGCACAGTGGGCACCACTATAAGGGTGTGGGTTATCGGCATCCATCGCCTAATCAATCCTCCTGGGCAGCAACATCATTGCTCTGCGAATCATGTGTAGAAAGGGATATACATCTATTTGCATCGGGATATACATCTATTCACATCTTTTTGCGAATCATATGGAATTTACTACGACTACACCTTCGGCTTCTACGAAACCTTCAGGTAAGCCTATTTAATAACAATTGAAGGCCTTTGTTGATCAGAATGTAAATATTTCTTAACAATTGAAGGCCTTTGTTGATCAGAATGTAAATATTTTTTTAACAATTGCAGGCCTTTGTTGATCAGAATGTAAATTTTTTTTTTCTTCTGGTCTATAATTGTTTGTTGTGTGGATATGAAACATGCAGTACCTACTGATACTGGCAATAGTAGCGGCCTAGGCAAACTCTAGCCATAACCACGAAAACCAACCTGTAACAGTGTGCACCCACGCATGTCTTGCCATTTCCCAGATACGAGTCATGTCACCCGCGTAAGAGGCCATTTAAGTTTACATATGACCACCCTGTAGTTAATGGTGGTGAGATTGCATATCTTTGTCGATCTTTGTTAGCCTCAATGTTGTAAAAAATCCCAGCCAAAAGACCAAAGAAGAGGGAGGAGCCCAAGGGCAAGTTGAGGATAAGGAAGTTGTAAATCAAGCCGTAGTATTTCAATTAAAAAATCTCAGATGTAGTTGGGATGGAAATGGAGAGACGGATGTCGTAGCAGATACCGACTACCATAGAGCCGATGTAGATAGACCCCTGTATTGCGATCGCCATTATTATGTACCCCACCATCATCACCACCTGCGATACAGCCATCCACACCGGTCTCGGTACACCCGCCTTCCTGAAATCCAAAGTTTTGGTCGTGAATGAGACCTTCAGATTTGATCAAAGGTTAGCTAATCTCGAGATGAAGCATTAACTTAAATATTTAGCTAATAATTAATTACACTGTTGTTACCGAACTTAAAAACTAATCCAGATGTCTGTTAGTGAAGCGAGGCACAACCATTTCTTGCTATCATGGAGACGAAGAGAACAATATTCGCCTGATTATTGTTGGCGTTTTTATTTGTTGTTTCATTTGAGGTCTCCACTATATTTGCTTTATCTATCCCAATCTTTTTGTCTATGGCTTTTCTCCCTTTTTAAAACTAACGTTATTTTCCTGTTTTTCTATGTAGGCCGCTTCAAGTGCAGCAGACTAAAGTGCCTCCCGCACTAGCTCCCGTACAAAGTCTGACAAAAAAGCGTAGGTTTGGCCATCTTTTTCTGTTTCCATACGGTGTTATTCTAGGGTTTAATGGATTGAACAGAGATAATAATGGTGTTGTTTCTTTGCAGAGTGGTGATAAATGTAATGTAAGGTGCCAGAAAGTTCAAGCTCACCTAGATCATTGTTTGAATTACTGCAACGATTTTTGTATGTTATGCAAATGTGTTCCCAGCGGCCAATATGGGAACAAAGATGAGTGCCCGTGTTACAGAGACCGAAAGAACTCTAAGAGCGGATCCAAGTGCCCATGAGACTAGCGTACACTCATTTTCGTCTATTTTGGGAAGCTGGTGGTCATATGGGAGGCTACTGTAGGATATTTAAGTATAATAAATGTAGTTCTATTGTCATCTTTTTTGTCTGTCAATCCTATTTATGATCTGTCGCTAAACAAAGATTTTGAGCCACCAAGTTACTAATGGTTTCATTTGGAGTTTAGTGAGTATTAGTGCATTATGCATGTTGCATCTAGACACTTGCATATTAGAGAGTTTGTTAGGAGTGAGTGATTTGGATTGGAATCTATGTTTGGGGCCATCATCGTATCTTTGTAGAAAATAATATTTACATTTATATAATGTGTATCATGAAAGTTGGAGCCCATGGTCTATGATGAATGAAAAGTGCGAGGTTTTCATAAATTTTCAACAAACATCAAACATTGTTATGTTAGAAAGATAGGAAATTTCAATTGTTCTTAGATAATGTTTATTAAATAAATTTTAGTGGAGATAGAATATATTATAAATCTTTAATGGTTAGGTGAAATAAAAGTCATAATGAGTTGAGAATAAGTGAGAAATTATCTTAAAATATGTTTATTTTTATTTGACGTATGATATAAAATATAATTATTTTGTATTTAATGATTCTTTAATAAGATTTGTTTTAACATGTTACAATATATTTATCTAATTAGTAAAACCTACAAATAAATTGGAATGGGTTGTAAGACTAATTATATTAAAGAATCTATTTTTAATAAATAACATAGATTTATTGATAGTATAAGGTTTAAGATGTATTTGATACAAGATGAATGATAGCCCTACATTGGGATCTAGATCTTCTTGATACTATAACGAGTAGCTTAGTATTTTCTACGAAGTGTGTGATATTAATCACTATTAACTTTAGAACAAAAAACCATGCCAAAAGGATTGATACAACCTATTCAATAGATAAATCCATAATTTTGAACATGACTAATATGTTGTTATAATTGAACTTTGACATGTAGCTAACAAGGTTATGGTGAATTGATTGCTAAATATCTTACTAAATGCATGCCTTTGAATTAATCATAAATTTTAGAAAGAGAGAATACTTGATCAAATTGCTTGGGTAATTAATGATTGAAAGGAAAACTACACAAGAGGGTTAAATAGTGCAATGGTAAATTAATATTCTCATTCTAATTCCCATTTTGTTTTGTGTTCATTTTTATGGGAATGTGTTAATGCAATACAATATTAACAAGTGACATACTCTTATGTGGGACTTGTCTCACAACCTAATTCCTATGCATCCTATTTTTCCCCCATATACATAAAATTTAATACATTCATTCTTTAACTCAAGACCATCACTCAATTCCTCAATAAGTTTTTTGTAGGTTGTGAAATTAATCTAGATCAACCTTAAGGAATGTGGAAATGGCACATGAAATTTATCATCAAATTTAAATTCTAACCTTCACTCTCCCTTCTACTAGCCACTATGAGTTAAGGTAACACATTCCATAAGAAATGTTGCTATGCCATGAAATTTAAATATATTTATTGTTCTCTTAAATTCATGACAATTATGGAAAAATGATATATATATAATACACCAAGAGATATCCTTCTTGAGGATTTTATTACACTTTTATGTGAAAATTTGATTAAAAAAGGCAGGCACCTCAAGAAGGATATTTCTCAACGTATTTTATATATATTATTAAATATATATGGGGTTAAAATTTAATTAGGATTCGGGTTAGGGTTCAATTAAGGTTCAATGAGGCTTAGACTTAGAGCTCAATTAGGGTAAGGGTTAGTGATAGTGTTAGGGTTAGGGTTAAATTAGGCTTTATGTTCAATTAGGGTTTAAGGTTAGCATTAGAATTCAATTAGGGTTTAGGGTTAGCATTAGAATTCAATTAAGCTTTAGAATTGGGATTATGGTTAGGGTTAGAGATAGAAAATTAGGATTACGATTAGTATTAAGGTTAGGGTTAGGGTTAGAAATAGGGTTAGGATTAGGGTTTGGGTTCAAGTTAGTGATAGAAATAGAATTAGGATTAGGGTTATGGTTTGTGTTCAAATTAGAGTTAGGGTTAGGATTAGGGTTAGGGTTAGAGATAGTGTAAGGATTAGGGTTAGGGTTAAAGATAAAATTAGAATTAGGCTTAGGGTTGGGGTTAGGGTTCAATTAGGGTTAGGGTTAGGATTATGATAGAGGGTTTTGTGAGGGGAGAAATGTCTTTAAAAGTTAGGGGTAGAGTTCAATTAGAGTTAGGGTTATGACACAATTAGGGTTAGGGTTCAAATACACTTAAGATTAATTAGGGTTAAAGTTAGGGTTAAGTTATGATAGATCCAACATTAAATTAATTAGGGTTAGGGTTAGGATTGTGATTAGGGTTATGGTTAGAGATATAATTAGGATTAGGGTTAGTATTAAGGTCAAATTTAGGATTAGAAATAATGTTAGGATTAGGGTTCGGGTTCAGGTTAGTGAAAAAAATAGAATTAGGATTAGGGTTGTGGTTTGTGTTCATATTAGGGTTAGGGTTAGGATTAGAGATAGTGTAAGGGTTAGGGTTAGGGTTAGGGTTAGGGTTAGGGTTAGGGTTAGAATTAGGATTAGGATTGGGGTTGGTGTTTATGTTAGGATTATGATTATGATTAGGCTTAGGGTTAGGGTTATAGATAGGGTTAGGATTAGGGTTAGAGATAGAATTGGGATTAGGGTTAGAAATAAAGATAAAATTAGGATTAGGGTTGGGGTTAGCATTACAAATAGGGTTACGATTAGGGTGATGGTTAGAGATAGGGTAAAGATTAGGGTAAGTGTTAGGGTTAGAGATAGAATTAGGGTTAGGGTTGAGGTTTTTGTTATGATTAGGTTTATGTTTAGGGTTTTGGTTAGAGATAGAGTGAAGATTAGGGTTAGGTTACAATTAGAGATAGAATTAGGGTTGGGGTTAGGATTAGTTGGGGTTAGGTTAGAGATAGGTTGAAGATTAGGGTTAGGGTTAGGGTTAGAGATAGAATTAGGATTATGATTGAGGGTTTTGTAAGGGGATAAATGTCTTTCAAAGTTAGGGTTATGGAACAATTAGGGTTAGGGTTCAAATACACTTAAAATAGTTTAATTAGGGTTAAGGTTAGGGTTAGAGTTATGATGGAGCCAACATTAAATTAATTAAGGTTAGGGTTAGGATTGGGATTAGGGTTATGGCTAGAGATATAATTAGGATTAGTGTTGGATTAACATTAGGATTAAGGTCAGGGTTAGGGTTAGAGATAGGGTCAATATTAGGGTTAGGGTTAGGGATAAAATTAGGATTAGGGTTAGGGTTTTAGTAAGGATTAGAGTTAGGGTTAGAGATAGGGTTAGTATAAGGGTTAAGATTAGAGATTAAATTAGAATTAGGGTTAGAGATAGGATTAGAGATAGGTTTAGGATTAGGGTTAGGGTTTGTGTTAGGATTAGGGTTAGTGTTGAAGTTTTTGTTATGATTGGGTTTAGGGTTAGGGTTTTGGTTAGAGATAGAGTGAAGATTAGGGTTAGGCTACAATTAGAGATAGAATTAGGATTAGTTGGGGGTAGGTTAGAGATAGGGACAAGATTACGGTTAGGGTTAGGGTTAGGGTTACAGATAGAATTAGGATTAGGATTGAGGTTTGTGTGAGGGGAGCAATTTATTTCAAAGTTGAGGCTAGAGTTCAATTAGAGTTAGGGTTATGGGACAATTAGGGTTAGGATTCAAATAGATTTAAGATGGTTTAATTAGGGTTAGGGTTTGGATTGGGATTAGGGTTATGGTTAGAGATATAATTAGGATTAGGGTTGGGTTAGCATTAGGATTAGGGTTAGGGTTGGGAAAGGGATTAGGGTTATGTTTTAGAGAACAGATCAAAAATCATTGTTGCAAGCTCAAATGCCTCTATAAAATCGAATGAAGTTTTTGAAACTGATGTGGACAAATGTGCAAGGTCTATTTTAGAGTACTGCAGAAAAATCATCAAAGATATTGAACACACAACCTTAATGATTGAAAAAGTTGAAGAACTAGAAATATTGAAAATGGAAGATGTTACAAAAGTAGTTAACGAGACATCTATAAATGTAATTGCATTTCCATCTATGATAAAAGAAGTATATTGTGATCATTATGAAAATAAATGTTGCAATACCAATCTCATAATTGAAGAATATGTGATGTACTTACATCATTACAACGAAGTATTTTTCATATAGTTACTTCTTATTTGACCTTTCATACTTTTTAGTTATTCAAGTTGGTTGTAGTGAAACATATATTTTCTCTCTGATTTATATAAGTTCAACAAACAACAATATTAATTTTCATATATGTGGTTTATTAAATTGTGTGACCAATGTTAAAGATATTTTTGAAATGGAGGTGTAAAAAATATATATGAAGTATTAAATGTGTGGCAAATACATATGATATAATTTTTGACAAATTTTTATAAACAATTTACTCATTTTAGAAATTTTACCAATTTTATATTATAATATAAGAGAAATATTTCTTAGAAAAGATTGAAGTGATGTGTAGCAATAGATAATACATCCATAAATCTAAATTTTAACTTTTCGTAACATATTTTGTTCTACTACTTATTTGTAATATACATGGCTTTCTAGAGTGTGTAGCATTAAATAATGTCTTGAATTGGATGTGAGGCAAATATATGTGAAAAATTAATTGTAATGAATGTGTCACAAATATATGAAATACTAAATGTGTCATAGATATGTGTGTGTGTGTGTGTGTCTTACCCAAACCCTAATTCTAAGCATAATCCTAACCATAATGTAAACCCTAAGCCTAACTATTATCTAAACTCTAACATTAACACTAATCCTAATCTTGAACTTAAACCTACCATAACTATTATTTTATCATTCTATAATAAGAATAATAATAATCCCAATCCTACCCATTTTCTCACCCTAACCATAATTCTTACCCTAACTCGAACATTAATGCAAACCCTAAACATAATCCTAACAATAGAATAAAATTCTAACCCTAACCATAAATCTAATGCTAACACTTACCTTAACACTAAATTAGGGTTAGGGTTCAATTAGGGTTAGGGTTTAATTAGGGTTAGGTTCAATTACAGTTCAATTAGGGCTAGACCATAATTCAAACCCTAACCCTAACCATAAATATAATTTAAACTCTAACCTTATCCACAATTCTACCCCTAACCCTAACCATAATTATAATCCAAACCCTAACCATAACCATAATTCTACCCCTAACCCTAACATAATTCTCACACTAACTATGACTATAAACCCAACCTTAACACTAAACCCTGACCCTAATCATAATAATACATCTAAACCAAACCATAACCCTAATGCTAACCCTAACCATGATATAAACCCTAATCCTAAATGCTAACTCTAATCATAACCCTAAATATATTAATTTATTCAATGTGTTACGCACGTCGCGGTTGCTACTAGCTTATCTATCTTAATATATTAATCTATATATTATACTCCGAGAGATTTCATTTTTGAGGCGTATTTTTTAAATTAAAAAAAAAAACGCCTCGAAAATGAAATCTCTCGGCGTATAATATATAGATTAATATATTAAGATAGATAAGCTAGTAAATATTTCTAATAAGGAAATATATTTATGCCGAGAGGCGTAAGCCTACAATGACAGCACGGCCTCTATAGGAGGCCACTCTGGAAGAGGAAACGCGTTGTGTCCAAATAGAATTGGTCAGTGATAGCGGCCCAGAATTCCACATTACCAATTTCATTTTAAGCCAAACAATGGAAATAAAGCAAGGAAAGGTTTTGGGTGTTGTGTAGAAGTGCAATTGAATTGTGGTCATGGATTTCGATGGCATAGTAATTGTTGGAGGCGGAATTGCAGGTCTCGCCACTGCTCTGGCTCTTCAGAGGTTCCTTTTTTCTTTTCATCTCTAACCTAAATTTCTTTTCTTTTCGATGTTGTCTCTGGGTATTTAATATTAGTGTTGTTCAGGGTGGGGTTGAGGAGGATCTTAGTGTTGGAAAGAGCAGAATCGTTGCGGACCTCTAGAACTGCCATTGGAATGTGGTCTAATGGTTGGAAGGCGCTCGATGCACTTGGCGTCGCAGACTCTCTCTCCGCCAACAACATTGTATTTTGGAAAAGTATTTTTCTTATTACTATTATCTCATACCAGCCCCTACCTATATCACACCTCATCTGCTGTATCAAAACGTTTCATTGAAATTGCGTATCAAGTATGATCTGGAATATTGATTTTAAAATTATATTTAATTTCGATTAGAAATATTTTGATTCATTTGTAGGGACTGCGGGAATATTTTGATGAGCCGATGGACATTCTGAGAGGTTATTTTGAATTGTGGATGGAATTGAATAAGACGGTCGATATAAGCGTTTGCATTGTCGTGACTTTTGGCCAGACCCTGGTCCTCTGGTATGTAGCTCCCGTGCCGCCACCCGTCGACTGGTCAACAATTCAAAAGCTGGCAGGCGTCGTATCCAGTGGTGAAAATAGGCGAGCAATCCCGTGGCTCCGCTGGAGGCTTCCTGCTTCTTCCACTTTCCACCATTGCTCTTGCTCTGGTTGCACCAGGTCTTTTCAGTCTGATGCAAACATGTGTGTATACACGATCAATATAATTCCACCCTAAACATGCCTGACGATTGCATTTTCTTCTCTTTTTCGTCTGTGCGACTACGGGTACTCCAGAATTGGTAGTGAAGAAGACGAGTAACTGAATGTACGGTCACAATATGAATTTAGGGAATAGAGCACATAAACAGTACTGCTTAGGATGGCGTTTTCTTAACGAATAAGCTAATATTAGAACACAACAAATAAACATGCACGACAGGAAGGTAAAACGACCCTATGATGAGTACAAGGGAAAAAAACTTAAATTGTGACTGGATGGGTTAGTTCAAATGCTTCTGAGTGCAGATGATTTTGTAGTGTGTACAAATGCTCTGATTGTTGATGGGTTTGCAGATACTGGGCTGAGAAGAAATGGATTGATTGTGGATGGCTTTGAATATTTCCCAATAGGATTTAATACTATGAGTATTATGCAGGGAGGTGCTTATATTCCAATATTGTGCAGCAATAAAAATTGTATGCAAAAGTAAAATTTTAGAAAGGGGGTGCCACATATTACGACTGCAATTTCGTTGTAGTTTGAAAAGTTATAGCATGTAGGAAGATGCCATTGTTTGTTGTTATTGCCTATTCATATGTAGTAATATTAAAAAAGAGAGGCATTGGTAGATGTTTTCATTATAATATGAAAGTTTTTAGCACTAAAAGGGAGGCACCAAATTATCTTTTAATAACATTGGATTCTCAATATGCTTTTATTTTTAATATATTTTAATTAGATGCATAATAATATAATAAAATTAATATATATTTATTTTAAAAATAAATTATATTTTATTTTTAATATGACAACTTCTTAATATTAAAGTATGATAACTTTTCAATATAAGAATATAGGATTTGAATATGTTTTTATTGTTGAAAGAAGTTTTGATTATTTTTAATTATATATTCATTTAAAAAATAAAATATATTAAAAATAAAAGTATATATTTTAACCCTAATAAGATTATATTTAATCTAATCTCATTTTTTGGATTATGCATAAAGAAAAAAAATGCAAGAACAACTGCAAGCCACAACCACATGAACAACACAACAAGAAGAAAATTACAATACCTAGGTAAACATGGGGTAGGGACGAAACATCAATTTGAGTAGAGTACAAAGGCTTACAAATAAAAAACATAAATTTGAAGTACATTTCTCAAATATAAAGGCATATAGTTTTATAGTCAACACCATATTTATCTCAAAAGTACACTAAAAAATAATACAACACAATCATTCTTCTACACTAAACACACAATTATATAATTTTTTCTATGCTATATATTGTTATAGTTCAGTTAGGATTAGGGATAGGGTTGAATTATAGTTTAATTAGGGTAAAATTTAGGGTTTCAACTATGCTTCAATTAGGTTAGAGTTCTATTAGGGTTAGGGTTAAGGTTCGATTAGGGTTCAAGGTTACAAAATTATGGTACAATTAGGGTTTAATTATAATTAGGATTTAATTACATTTGTGGTTCAATTAAGGCTCAATTATGGTCAAGGTTCAACTAGAGTCAGGGTTAAGATTAGAGTTTGATTAGGGTTAGAGTTAAAAATAGGATTAGGGTTCAATTAGGTTAGACTTAGGGTTAGGGTTTAATTAGGATAGGTTAGGGTTCAATTAGAGTAATACTTTGATTAGGGTTAGGTTTCAATTAGATTATGATCAAGGATTAATTGGGGTTACTATTAGGGTTAGCATTAGGATTAAGGGTCAAGTTAGTGTTCAATTAAGGTTAGGGTGAACAATTAGGGTTATGATTTAATTAGGGTTCAAGGTCAAAGTTTGAGTCTAATTAGGGTTAAGGTTCAACTAGATATATTAAAGTTGATATTATGTTTTGTTATAAGCCATAGCACTAATTAGGGTTGTGGTTTGTGTTCAAATTAGGGTTAGGGCAGCGCTAGGATTAGAGATAGTGTGAGGATTAGGGTTAGGGTTAGGGTTAGGGTTAATTAAAGATAGAATTGGAATTAGGGTTACAATTAGGGTTAGAAATAGAATTAGGATTAGCATTGCAATTAGTGTTAGGATTAGGGTTAGGGTTAGAGATAGGATTAGGATTAGGACTGGGGTTGGGGTTTATGTTAGGATTATGATTATGATTAGGCTTAGGGTTAGGGTTAGAGATAGGGTTAGGATTAGGGTTAGTGTTAGAGTTAGAGATAGAATTAGGATCAAGGTTAGAAATAGAATTAGAATTAGGGTTCGGGTTAGTGATAATATTAAGGTTAGGGTTAGGCATAAAGATAAAATTAGGATTAGGGTTGGGGTTAGCATTACAAAAAGGGTTATGATTAGGGTGATGGTTAGAGATAGTGTAAAGGGTTAGAGATAGAATTAGGTTTAGGGATGAGGTTTTTGTTATGATTAGGTTTAGGGTTAGGGCTTTGGCTAGAGATAGAGTGAAGATTAGGGTTAGGTTACAATTAGAGATAGAATTAGGGTTAGGGTTAGGATTAGTTGGGGTTAGGTTAGAGATACGACCAACATTAGGGTTAGGGTTAGGGTTAGGTTTGAAGTTTTTTTATGATTGGGTTTAGGGTTAGGGTTTTGGTTAGAGATAGAATGAAGATTAGGGTTAGGTTATAATTAGAGATAGAATTAGGGTTAGGGTTAGGATTAGTTGGGGTTAGGTTAGAGATACGACCAACATTAGGGTTAGGGTTAGGGTTAGAGATAGAATTAGGATCAGGATTGAGGTTTCCTATGAGGGGAGCAATGTCTTTCAAATTTAGGGCTAGAGTTCAATTAGAGTTAGGGTTATGACACAATTAGGGTTAGGGTTCAAATAGACTTAAGATAGTTTAATGGGTTAAGGTTAGAGTTAGGGCTATGATGGATTCAACATTAAATTAATTAGGGTTAGGTTTAGGATTGGGATTAGGGTCAGGGTTAGAGATAGAATTAGGATTAGGGTTATTATTAAGGTTAGGGTTAGGGTTAGGATCAGGCTTTGTGTTCAGCTTAGTGATAGAAATAGAATTAGGATTAGGGTTAGGTTTAGGCTTAGGCTTAGAGATAGTGTAAGGATTAGGGTTAGGGTTAAGGTTAAAGATAAATTAGAATTAGGGTTATAATTAGGGTTAGAAATAGAATTAGGATTAGTGTTGCAATTGGTGTTAGGGTTAGGGTTAGGGTTGGGGTTAGAGATAGAATTAGGATTAGGATTGGGGTTGGTGTTTATGTTAGGATTATGATTATGATTATGATTAGGCTTAGGGTTAGGGTTATAGATAGGGTTACGATTAGGGTGATGGTTAGAGATAGGGTAAGATTAGGGTAAGTGTTAGGGTTAGAGATAGAATTAGGTTTAGGGTTGAGGTTTTTGTTATGATTAGGTTTAGGGTTTTGGTTAGAGATAGAGTGGAGATTAGGGTTAGGTTACAATTAGAGATAGAATTAGGGTTGGGGTTAGGATTATTAGTTAGGGTTAGGTTAGAGATAGGGCCAAGATTAGGGTTAGGGTTAGGGTTAGAGATAGAATTAGGATTAGGATTAAGGGTTTTGTGAGGGGAGAAATGTCTTTCAAAGTTAGGGCTAGAGTTCAATTAGAGTTAAGGTTATGGCACAATTAGGGTTAGGGTTCAAATACACTTAAGATAGTTTAATTAGGGTTAAGGTTAGGGTTAGGGTTATGATGGAGCCAACATTAAATTAATTAAGGTTAGGGTTAGGATTGGGATTACAGTTATGGTTAGAGATATAATTAGGATTAGGGTAGGGTTAACATTAGGATTAAGGTTAGGGTTAGGGTTAGAGATAGGGTCAAGATTAGGGTTAGGGTTAGGGATAAAATTAGGATTAGGGTTAGGGTTTGAGTAAGGATTAGGGTTCTAGGGTTAGAGATATGGTCATTATAAGGGTTAAGATTAGAGATCGAATTAGGATTAGGATTAGGTTTAGGGTTATAGATAGGGTTACAGATAGGTTTAGGATTAGGGTTAGGTTTTATGTTAGGATTAGGGTTAGGGTTGAATTTTTTGTTATGATTGGGTTTAGGGTTAGGGTTTTGGTTAGAGATAGAGTGAAGATTAGGGTTAGGTTACAATTAGAGATAGAATTAGGGTTAGGGTTAGGATTAGTTGGGGTTAGGTTAGAGATAGGGCCAGGATTATGATTAGGGTTAGGGTTAGAGATTGAATGAGGATTAAGATTGAGGTTTGTGTGAGGGGAGCAATTTTTTTCAAAGTTAGGGCTAGAGTTCAATTAGAGTTAGGGTTATGGCACATTTAGGGTTAGGGTTCAAATAAATTTAACCAATAAAATATTATTATTGATAATACTAACATAATATCTTGAAGTGGATCTGAGGCAAATATATGTGAAAAATTAATTGTAATGAATGTGTCACAAATATATGAAATACTAAATGTGCACAGATATGTGTGTGTGTCTATAACCCAAACCCTAATTCTAAGCATAATCCTAACCATAATGTAAACCCTAAGCCTAACCATTATTTGAACTCTAACATTAACACTAATCCTAATATTGAACTTAAACCTACCATAACTATTATTCTATCATTCTATCATAATCATTCTAGAATACATCCTTGGGATATTTTTTCAGTCAATATACCCAACTTATTTTTTGAGCACATTATGAAATTGAAGAAGAAAACAACTTGTTTAGATCTAGGTCAAAATTTTGACATTTATTTAAAGTTATATAACAATATATAATAATAAACAAACAAAATATAGAAAAATGAATTTCCTTTTTTTTTTTAGGGACAGAAAAACCTTACGAATACATGACCCTACTGATGAGGTAAAAATAACCTCATCATAATAATACCATAAAGATCTATTTCATATATGCAAAATCCTTATCCTTTGCCAATTAATTAAATTTTAGGAGAAATAATTGCTTAAATTTTAAAGAGAAATTGTACAAACTTTATTTCTTTTGATTTATTGAAGTATTTTTCTAATACAGATTTAATGGGTTATTTTAAGTGTTTTGTAGGATAATAATCGGTCATCAAGTTGTAGATTAGAAGCATTTAGCTAGCACGTGCTCCAAAACAGGTTGAAGGTGTGCGCTGGAAACATGCTCCAGAACTTTAGGGTGATGGACCGAAGATATAGTTACTCTTTAAGTCTTAATTTCTGTTATGCTTTAAGTCAAAAACTTCATGGCTCGACTTGAGCCTCTTTAATACTGTTGTAATGGGTTTTAAAGACATACAAATTATTCGTAGATCTGTTATAGACTTTTTCAATGGTTATCTAGACCATCTGAAATATAGGATTTAGTTAGAGTTTTTCTATAAAAGACGTAATCTATGGAAGCAAACTATATAGTGACAAAAGTAATGTTATGCTGTCAATATATTTTCTTAGCTTATGAATAAAGAGATTGTCATATAAAATTTCTGAGTTATGAGTTATGGATAATAATTATGGTTGATAGAAGCATTTCTAAATTAATTGTGGATGTGAGCTGAGAACAAACATGATAACCCGCGAGATGGCCACTCGAGGGGAGATAACTTAAGTAGATAAGTGTTTTCCTTTATTACATTGTTATTCTGTAGAGAATTATTGAGTTTGTTGTTGTGAATTCTAAGTTCTGAAGTACTTGTTGTCTTTCACTTTCATAGTTTTTCATTGTTAACTGCTAGAATCTTTGTCGAATAGGAGGATGTTTAATGAATTGTTTATAAGTTTTTTTGCTTCTGTAGTTTACCAATTCTTTAGTTTAGTTGTTTCAATACTCATTTTAACTTAGTTGTCATGCTTTCTAAATTAGTTTTTTTTTTCTCTATGCTTTTTAGTTTGAATATTTCCTACTTTCTTTAGGATAAATTGTTTTACATTTTCTTAGTTAGATGGCCTTAGGTTAGAATTAATATTAGTTGCTATAAGAAGTTAGAAAATCTAGGGGAGATAGTCTAGACTTCTTCAATTGCAAATTTCCTTGAACACTACCCGGTTGACATATTGAATTTAATCTTCTAAAGTAATGGGATCTAACGATAGCCTATCACTTTTTGGCGCCATTGTCGGGGACCCTTTAGCTTTCTTGCTTGAGTATTAATAGAAGATGCTTCAAATACCTCTTTTAGGATAAAAATAAAATAAAATATTATCTTTGGCTTCCTTTTCTGCATGGTTAGGAAAAGAGGCCCTCACGGATGATTTATACCAGAGACCCCCCAAAATATGTTCCAATCATACATAGGGAGGCCCAAGGCTCAGACAACCATTCTATTGAAGACCAACTTGAGCCAAACCCACCTGAGGATTTTCACTATTTTCCAAAAGATCATACAGTAGAACAACCAGTTGTTGAGGAAATTGTTCTTGAGGAACATATTCCTCTGAACATCATGGGAGACCATAGGGTTGAAGCTAACCAGAATGATGCCAACTGTAATAATGATCTTCCACCACCTCGGACATTCACTTATCCTATTACTCTGGATGTAGATGATGATACCACAATGAAAAACATCTCTCCAACCTTCCTTCCAACCTTTCGCGGCTTTCCTCGAAAGACCCAGATTAATTTATTTTTGAATTCAAGGTCCTTTATCAAACCTACAATTATAAAAATGATAATCAGAAACTGAAGTTGTTTCCTTCTACTTTGAAGGATTCGACCATGCGTTGGTTTATGGGACTCCTAATTGGAAGTATAACATCTTGGGAGGAAATGGAGACAGTTTTCTTCCATAAATATTAGAGTTATTGTAGGGTAAGTGATCGTAAGGAAGATTTGTTTAAACTCAAGAAGAATGAGGATGAGAGCCTAGAGGACTATTTTGATAGGTTTCTTTTCTTGTCTAAACACTGTGGAGAAATGACTATTAGTATTGAGATTCTCAAGACTATATTTCTTAAGGGATTCAATGATGATGGAAGAAGAAGTCTTGATCTGATGGGAAAAGGTGACGTGTCTCAGTTAGCCCTTAAGGACATATATGATTTATGTTAGAATTTCTCACGTACTCATGGAGGAATCAGTAAAACTAATATTTTCAGAGGGACTAACAAAATAGGCAAGCTCCAAGAAGAAATAGAAAATCTCAAAATGACATACTCGTTCAATTAAACACTACGTTGGATGGTATACAAGCAAAGACACACAACTCTAAGAATTTTTCAATCTATTGTCCTAGGTGTCGAAATAAACACCTTTTTCATGAGTGTCCTTTAGATAAGGTCAATGTTTGTCAACTCTGTGAGAAAAATCATCCTACCAATCAGTGTGAGCTTCTTACTAATCTTAAGAATACTAAGAAAAAAATTGGTCAGGTTGAAGAAGAAATAAACGTGCTAAACCAATGACAAGGAGGTAATTTTTCGTATGGGCAGAATTCCAATCTTGTATGGAGACCACAAAACAATTGGGTTGGTAATCAATGGACTCCATCTTGGAATCAACCCTTACCTCCACAACCTAATTGGGGGACTCCTTATTGGGGACCTCCTGAATGGGAAAATCAATCATGGGGAACTCAACAATGGCCAAATCAGTCACAACAACAATGGTACCCCCAACATACTGCTCCCCAATGGAACCAAGGACAAAATCAGTTTTATACTGGTCCTAGGAGGAACTAACAACAAAATCTATTACTGCCACCTCAAAATCCTCCTTTGAATGAGTAGATAAATCAACCTCAACTTCTGGCATGACCACTTCTCAATCTTAAGAATAATCGACAGAGTACTCTGGTATATACAACTGAACAAGTAATATTATAGGACTTAATGCAATTTATTGTGGAAATGTTCAGTTACGTTTGGGTCAAACACTTCAATCACCCACAATTGACGAAGTAGTGGATGACCCTATTTCTCAAAATCTTGAGAAGGATACTCTATCCAATTATACCAGGCCTGTAAATAATACTGGACCTCCTTCAGTAGCAAGAGTTGTTGACTTACCTTGGGAGGAGGAAGGCTAGTCTCAAACTGAATCTAGTAAGGATAGCCTTCCAAAAGACAAAACTCAAGTACCATTTCCGGAGCGTCTGAAACCAATAATTCTGAAAGGTACTCCAGAAATGACTTTGACCTCTGAAATTGCATTGATTCAAGAAATCAAACAATTGCAAATAGAGGTCCCTTTGTTGCAAGCAATAAAGGAAATTCCTAAGTTGAATCAGTTGATCAAACAGCTGTGTATTAAAACCCCGTGAAGGAAATCGAAGAAAATAAATACTATGCACATCGATGGCTATTTAGCTGACTTTTTGTCTGGAAAGACTGTAGCTCCAAAATATGATGATCTTGGGAGTCCACTGATAACTGTTACAATTAATGAGGTAGCAACAGAGGAGTTTCTCAATTTCAATTTTAAAAAAATCCTTTAACGCAAGATTGAGTCTCCTTTATGGCTGACGTACAGGTGTTATATTATGATCAGTATAAATGTGATGTGTATAAACACTCGGGTGAATTCCCCTCATTTCTATATAGTCCGAAGCAAAAGCTTTAGACCTTTTTACCAACACATTAAATAATTTATCCTCTTGTATTTCTATCAACAAACTATTAACATTCAAAGTTTTTCCCAGTAGAAGCATAATCATTTTTGTTCCTGGATAGATCGAGGTGACAGTATGTATCAGTCGTAACAAAGTATTAAGAGGACAACTATGAGGTATAAGTCGATGAAATCTTGTAATATCCTCAAAGAAATGGCTCATTCTAGGAATCATATTAGCCAAAGGACAAGGCATTCCCATGGTAGCATAATTTTGTTCCATCCCAATTATATCAATCGGTTGTCCAAAAATTTCTGGTACATCCACCATTTCCTTTTCACTCGATTCTATAGCAAGGTGTGCTACATCGTGCAGGATTTATTTATCCTATCTCTGATAGTAAGTGGGTTTCACCTATGGTTGTTGTACCAAAGAAAAATGGAAAATGGAGAATTTGTGTGGATTATAGAGAACTCAATAAAGCCACTTTTAGAGATTATTTTCCCTTACCATTTGTTGACCAGGTTTTGGACAACTTGGCTGGAAGGAAATATTTCTCCTTTTTAGATGGATTTAGTGGTTACAATCAAATTCAGGTGGCACCAGAAGACCAAGATAAGACAATGTTTACTTGTCCATGGGGCACATTTGCATACTGAGTCCTTCCTTTTGGGCTTTGTAATGCTCCGACAACTTTTCAAAGGGCCATTTTGGCTATATTTGCAACACTTGTCAATGACTGTGTAGAGGTCTATATGGATGATTTCACAGTCTACAGGTCAACCTATGATGAAGCCCTTCAAAACTTGGATAGGTTTTTACAAGTTTTTGAGGATAACCGACTGTCCCTTAGCCATGAAAAGTGTTTAATAATGGTGGAACAAGGAATAGTCTTAGGTCATCATATCTCTTCTGAAGGAATAAAGGTTGATCCCAAGAAAATTGAAGTAATTCAACAATTAACTGTTCCTCAAACACAAACAGATGTTCAAAGTTTTCTAGGGCATGTTGGATACTATAGAAGGTTTATAGAAAGCTTTAGTAAGATAGCAGCTCCTATGTTTTCTCTTCTCCAAAAATATGTAGAGTTTAATTGGACACTTGAGTGTCAACAATCATTTGAAATGATAAAGGAGAAGCTTGTCTCTGCTCCCATATTGCATGGACCAAATTGGAGTCTTCCCTTCCATATTTATGTCAATGCTTCTGATGATGCAATTGGAGTAGTATTGGGGCAAGAAGATGAGGATGGGGGTAAATATGCCATATACTTCATTAGTAAAAACTTGACATCTGCTGAGAGGAATTATACAATGACATAAAAAGAATTCTTGGTTGTGGTTCATGCCATTAAAAAGTTATGCCATTATATTACAAAGTATAAAGTTACAGTTTATACAAATCACTTAGCTATAAAATATTTAATGAATAAACCTATAGTTAATGGTTGAAGAATGAGATGGTTATTACTTCTTCAAGAGTTCAATGTGACAATACTTGACAAGCCAGGGAGATTTAACGAGGTAGCAGATTTTTTGTCTCGAATCAAACAAGAAGAGGGTGACAAAGCACTTGTGCAAGATGAGTTTCCGAATGAAAATCCGTTTTCCATTTCTATAAAGACCCCTTGGTTTGTTGATATTGCAAATTACTTAGCTACCACTGAAATACCTCTAGGGTTTACACTAAAACAAAAGAAGCGACTTATTCGGGAGAGTGCTCCATTTAAATGGATTAATGGGATTTTATTTCGTTGTGGACCTGATATGGTTTTGAGAAGATGTGTTAGGGCCGATGAAACTTATAGTATCCTAAGGGCTTGTCATGATGGTCCTTCTAGGGGTCATTACTCTACAAAAAGAACTTCTCATAAAATTTTAGGTTTGGGATATTATTGGCCTTCAATGCATAAAGATGTTAAAAACTATGTATGTCATTGTGATGAATGTCAAAGGGTAGGAAGACCAACTGCTTCTACAAAAATTCCTTTGCAACCTCAGGTGGCCCTTGAACCATTTGAAAAATGGGGATTAGATTTTATCGGGCCCATAGATCCTTCCTCTCAAGGGAAAGAATACATACTAGTTTGCACCGATTATCTGACAAAATGGGCAGAAGTTCAAGCTTTACAAGTTTCCAGAGAAGAGTAGGTCACTGACTTTCTCTATTTAATAAATTTTTTCTTAGATTTGGAGCCCCTCAAACCATAGTTACAAATCAGTGACCCCAATTCATTTCCAAAGTTCTCCTGGCATTTACAAACAATTTTCAGGTAAGTCATAAGAAGTCATCCCCATATCACCCTCAAGCAAATGGTCAAGTAGAGGTGACTAATAGGGAGTTAGAAAACATACTGACAAAAATGGTTTCTTCAGGAAGGAAAGATTGGGCTAGGAAATTGCCTGAAGTTGTTTCGGTGTATAATACAACATGGAAATCCACAACTGGATTCAGCCCCTATGAGCTTGTTTTTGGGAAGAAACCTCTGCTCCCCATTGAGTTTGAACTGCAAACTCTACGAACAGCTATGGAAATGGGTCTAGATCTGAAACAAGCTCAAATAGAACGAATTTTATAGTTAAGTGAGCTAGATGAGCTTTGTTTGGATGTTTTCCATCAAAGTGAACTAGTTCAACATCAAAGGAAAGTATGGCATAAGAAACACATTAAGGGGAGAGAGTTCCATAGTGGTGACTGGGCCTTGTTATTCGATTCAAGATATAAAAATCATAAAGGGAAACTCAGGACTCATTGGCTGGGGCCATATGAAATTTTTGAAGTTTTCTCGAATGGCACAGTTCAGCTGAAACCTATTGATGGTGATCTATGAACCCTCTTACTTAATGGTCATCGCCTACATATCTACCATAAGCCTCTTAATAAAGAAGACTTTACAAAATTGGTAGAACTGCAGGGAGAGATCCAATGTATTGACTCTACCAAGGTAGAGTCCAGTTGACCCAATAAGAGTTGTATAAAATAATAATAATAATAAATAAATAAATAATAAATATATATATTGTGGAAAATTGTAATAAAAAGACTTGTGTACCAAATTTTTTTAAAGAATTTATCATAATATCTATTTTTGGACTTAACTACGTGTGTTTTCATTTTGCAAAACTTATTATAAGGAAGAAGACAACTTTTGGAGCATCTTTCAACGATGCTCCAAAACTTGTTGGTTCACATGCTTGATGCTCCGGAACTTGACGGTTCACATGATGCTTCGGAACTTTCTCTTCAACCTATCACACTAAAAAATGGGTCATTTTGTAGAATGATTTATCCTCTTGAAGTTATAGTTCATTCATTTCCACCATTTTTCTTCTCTCCGGCTGGATCTTTTGACGATGCTCTATAATATTCATTTGATTGCTACTCCGGCTGCATCTTTCGACAATGCTCTGAAATCTTCATTTGGTTGTTGCTCTAGCTGCATCTTTCGATGATGCTCTGGAACTTACTCACCTTCTTTGTTTCGAGCACGTACTTTCACATACTCCAAAACTTGCTTGCTAGTTCTGAGCGTGTACTTTCCTGCATGCTTCGAAACTTATTCATCATTTCACTCCATTGCTCCTTTTCATAAAATTTCAACTTTCTTCGATGTTTTGATTATCATATATCGATTCACATGCCTTCTTTTTGTTTTTTGCTATGATAAATAAAAGAAACCTGCCATGACAGTCTATCTTCATTAATGCTTTCATCATTTACAAAGCTTCCCCACTCATGTCATAATAAATAAGTCGTCATCTCCACCAATACCATTATGTCACCCTTTCAAGTCTATAAAGGTATGAGATCTTCAAGCGATCACATAATATAAGTACGAAATATTGCTTTAAATAAGTAGTTATTTTTGAATAAAATATAATTAATTGGCACGAGTTTCCCTTCCCAATTTAGTAAATTGAGCCACTTGGTGATTAATTGCTAAGTACGGTACTCTTTTTGCAGCCCTTCATGCAAATTAGCATTATTACACAGTAAGCTTTGGGAAAAGGTAAAATAAATAATCACAGCTTGATCATATTTTCAAAAATAACTGTGCACAAGTTTCTGGCATTATTGAAATTTTCAGCAGGGTGGTAGAGACAAGACAAAAAATGGGAGGTACAAAGAACAAATCCGAGCCGACTTCTGCAAAAAAATTGTTGAGGTTAAGTAACATTTATGGGTTGTTTGAGGAAGTTGGTTGGTTGGATTTTATTAGAAAGTTCGAAGGATACAATGAAAAGCTGGTGAACGCATTCGTAGAAAATTACTCTAATGGTCAGGTGACATTGCATGGGAAGCGTTTTAAGGTGAGCCCAAAAATTATCAGAATTGTTTCTTAGACAAGGGGACCCATAGCCCATGATAGTTATCAGTACTAGGGGACAAAATAAGGGGTTTCAACGAGCTTCTATATTAGAACCCTGGGGCACTACAGTTGCATGGATTACTAATTATTTTACTTGTGAAGGCCAACTTACTACTATTGTAGGACCTGCATTCCGCATGTTAATACATTTGTGGCATGGGAAAGAAAACTCTACTCTTAGGGTTAATTTGCCTCACTTTTTGAATGATTTTGTTAATTCTTCGATAGAAAGATATAAAACTGGTTTAGGGCCATTAAAGCATCATGGGTTAATTCAATTAATTTGGAAATATCATTTTCGTAACAAATCTAGAAGCAAATGGGAAAAAAAATTTGGGAAGTTTGACAAGTCTATGCCAAGAAGGAAATTAGAACTAGGAGAATCTTCAAAATAATTTGCTTCACCTTCTGGAGCAACTTCCCCTGAGGACCCTAAGGCTCCTGAAACCCAAATTCCCACCATTCCTGGTGAGGAAGTGCTAGAATTCAAAAATGAGGAGTTTGAAACCCCAAGCCAGTCAAAAGATGTTGAGATAATAAATCCAAATGTAGACAGTAATCCTGTTAAGAAGAGAAAACAAAGGACAATTCTTACTTATCAGAATGCTCCAACAATTTTAACTTATTAGGATACTCCTCCTTTAAGGAGAAGCAAAAGATTATCCTCTGAATCTATAGTAACCCCAGTGCAGAGTAGAGGGAATAGATCAAAATCTAAAAAGCAAAAGAAACGTTTGGAAATTGATGAACAGATTCACCAATCCTCAGAGAAAGAAATTTATGTTGAAGAAATACATTCTCATTTAGTGTCTGAAGAAGCCTTTGACCAAGAAAAATAGAAAATAGAAAAGGAACAATCTCCACCTCCTACGGAGGTTGATGATAGTGTGTTAGGAAATTTGTCTCCTATTATCAATAAAGTTGTTGAAATGGTTGAAAATGAAAACATTAATGCAGAATTGGAAAAGTTGAAGCTAGAAATTGAAGAGCTAAGAAGTCAGTTGCACAAAAATAAGGAACATATGGAATTGCAACAAGAATAAATAATCGTATACATGGTTGTAATAAGCAAAAGGGATCAGGAAATTCAAGATTTAAAATTGCAGGTATAGGGAAAAGATACATTCATTAGTGAATTGCAAATATAAATTCAGAGTTGTAATCACAAAAACAGGGTACACAGGGCTAGTTTAAATAAAGAAATTCAAGGTTTAAAGGAAATTTTGATGCTTAAGTTTTCAGCCTTTAAGGAAGAGAAGAAAAGACAGAAAGAAGAATTAAATGCTTCTCTTAGTAGAATTATGGAATTAGAGCAAGATTTGTAGGAAAGCACAAGTAAACCAATGGTGGAATCCAAAGAAGTTCAAACCAAACCAATGGTAACTAAATGGTTCCAAATTCATATTCCTCCATTATTAATGAAATGGATGGAACGGTGCTATTTCCTAAGGAATGCACAGATTAAAAATGAAAATGGTGTTGTTAAAAGAAGCATTTCATAAAGCCTATAGGGGGAAACAAGATGGATGTCAGATAGCAGAATTTCTTTTATCTTGTAGAAGACCATCAAGATTGTATTCAATGTTTTTAAATGAAAAATGCTTTAGATGGAAATTGCTCAGAATTTATAATGACCAGTCTCATGAACCTGATGACAAAGAATTTGTTAAGATATTTTCAAAAGTCCTCAAAGTTTGAAGATCAAGACATGCTTTGTGAATTCTTTACTCATGATCTTCTATTAGAAAAGCATATTGATTTCCTTATTAATCTTTTTGTGGGAGAAGTGCAATTGAGATCTTTGTTGTCTACTATGCGGAATCAAATGCATTGGCAAGAACATAACAGGGAATATGCCCAAGCAGAGAAAAGTGTGGGACTTCAAATGAGATCTCCCAATAGTAGACCTACAGCTTTCAAGAAAACATTTGTAGCTCTTCTATTGGATGAGAAAATGAAGGGAAGATATGATGAAAGCCTCTAAATCTGTTACAATCATTTCATGGATCAGGGGAAAAAATTAATTAGTAAAGCCTGGAACGCTTGTGAAGAAAGATATACTCCATTACCTATATATTTAATGAAAAGAGAGGTGATTTCCCCTCTTAGCATCAAATGGTCTTTCAGAAGGGAAAATTCCTTAGCTAAAACCTTGGAAGATCTCAGAAAAAAGTGGATGGGAATGAGGTATCGACCTCCCTTGTTGCTATATCCAACCCCTGCTTTTCATGTTAATATAGATCAAGATGATATATTTTCCAGTGAATGGAAAGGGGGAGTTTCTTTTCATAGAGGTTTCGACCATGCACCTATAAACTTTGATGTAACAACAAGGGATCTGTATGACATTAGTGAAAAATATGAAGAATGGAACAGAGGACAGAGTTATAATCAAGGGGCAGGAGGACCTGCCAGGAATTAGGAAGGGGAGGAAATGATGAGGTAAAAATAACCTCATCATAATAATACCATAAAGATCTATTTCATATATGTAAAATCCCTATCCTTTTCCAATTAATTAAATTTTAGGAGAAATAATTACTTAGCTTTTAAAGAGAAATTGTACAAACTTTATTTCTTTTGATTTATTGAAGTATTTTTCCAATACATATTTAATGGGTTATTTTAAGTGTTTTGTAGGATAATAATCGGTCATCAAGTTGTAGATTAGAAGCATTTAGCCAGCACGTGCTCCAAAACAGGTTGAAGGTGTGCGTTGGAAACATGCTCTGGAACTTTAGGGTGATGAACCGAAGATATAGTTATTCTTTAAGTCTTAATTTCGGTTATGCTTTAAGTCAAAAACTTCATGGCTCAACTTGAGCCTCTTTAATACTGTTGTAATGGGTTTTAAAGACATACAACTTATTTGTAGATCTGTTATAAACTTTTTCAATGGTTATCTATACCATCTGAAATATAGGATTTCGTTAGAGTTTTTCTATAAAAGACGTAATCTCAAGAAGCAAAATATACAGTGACAAAAGTAATGTTATGTTGTCAATATATTTTTTGAGCTTATGAATAAAGAGATTGTCATATAAAATTTATGAGTTATGAGTTATGGATAATAATTATGGTTGATAGAAGCATTTTTTAATTAATTGTGGATGTGAGCTGAGAACAAATGTGATAACTAGCGAGCTGGCCACTCGAGGGGAGATAACTTAAGTAGATAAGTGTTTTCCTTTATTACATTGTTATTCTGTAGAGAATTATTGAGTTTGTTGATGTGAAATCTAAGTTCTGAATTACTTGTTGTCTTTCACTTCCGTAGTTTTTCATTGTTAACTATTAGAATCTTTGTCGAATAGGGAGGATGTTTAATGAATTGTTTATAATTTTTTCTGCTTCTGTAGTTTACCAGTTCTTTAGTTTAGTTGTTTCAATACTCATTAACTTAGTTGTCATGCTTTCTAAATTAGTTTTTTTTTCTCTATGCTTTTTAGTTTGAATATTTCCTGCTTTCTTTAGGATAAATTGTTTTACAATTTCTTAGTTAGATGGTCTTAGGTTAGAATTAATATTAGTTGCTATAAGAAGTTAGAAAATCTAGGGGAGATAGTCCAAACTTCTTCTATTGCAAATTTCCTTGAACACTACCCGGTTGACATATTGAATTTAATCTTCTAAAGTAATGGGATCTAACGACAGCCTATCACCTACCATAAGGTGGTAGTAGTTTCCCCTCTTAAGTGGAGGCAACCCTTGTAGGTGGTCATGACCACAATAGAGATGATGTCCCTTGAGGTGTGCAATCTTGTGGTGGGTACACTCCCCCTCCATAGGCCATGATATCTATGATGGGGTTCACACCCACAAGCGTTCCCTCCAAACAAAATGATTATAAACAAATGAATAACATTTTTTTACACAATCAAATATTATATATTTGTTTGAAAATAGTTCCTACAAAAATAATTCCCACCATGGAAGCTCTCTAAGACCTACACTTGATCGTTGCCTTCCTCTAATGCCTTGGTTGATTTCTCTCATGCTCACCTTGTCTCCATGGTAGTTCCCCCACAACTTCTACAAATGCCACAAAAGAAGAAAAAAGAAAGTTAGGTCATTTTAGAAATATAATAGATTAATGAGGGGAAAATTTTAGGGTTCTTATATTTTATTGCTTGCGTCTCTTTCTAATTATTTTTTAGGTAGCTTCTCTGTCACATGAGATTAGGATTTAAAATACTCTTTAATTGATAGTTAGCTTCCACACGAGATTATGATTTAAAATACTCTTTAATTGATTGAGGTATAAATTTTGGCCATTCAATATAGTAATATAAAAAGTAATAAAAAATTCTTTTATAACATTGTATAAGGTGACCCAATTTAAAATAATGTACAACTTAAATATATTTAATTTAATTTTAAGAGTATTTAAAAATTATTTTATTTAATTATAGTATTTTTATCTATTTTTTAGATTTCATTTTATAGTTTTGATTTATTTATTTTTATTTTCCCTATTAATTTATTCAATGTGTTACGCACGTCACGACTGCTACTAGAAAATATATAACCTATATATAAAATATGCCGAGATGTATCTCGAGGCATTTAATTTTTTCATCATTCAGCTTTAGTAAAAATTAAAGTTGAAAAAATTCAACACCTCAAGATACATCTCGGCATATTTTATATATAGGTTATATATTTGCTAGTTAATTGTCTAAATATAATACATTGGATAATATGATAATAGCATCATATGTTAGGATGGAGTAATTGATAAAATTATTATTAATAATATTAATTTGAGACTAAAATTTTAATCTCATTAATTATTATTAATGTTACTAATATTGTTATTGAAAATTTGAGAGTTAATAATAATGTTAATATTGGACTTAACAATAATAATATTTTGATGTTAATTCTAATTCAAAATACAATTTTAATATTTGAAATAAATAAGAGTGTTAATAATAAGATTAGTTAGAGATCTTGAATGTTAATATCATTAGTTGATAATATTATATTACTATTGATAATAATATAGTTGATGGTTGGAGTTAATTAATAATATTAATGTTTGATCTTATTAAATGGTACTATTATTATTTAAAAAGAAAGTGGTATAAATAATGTTAATTTGAAGTTGTATAACTTTAAGTGCATATTTGATTAAATGGGGTTAACATTAAAATTGATTTAGGTGGTAATCTTACAAATATTAATATGGGGGTAATAAATAAATAATGTTAATTTGATGTTAAAGTAAATAAATAAATAAATTATATCATTTGATCTTTTAAATTTTAACCATGAAATGAAGGTTAAAATAGACTAATTTAGAGGATTTACTCAAATTCAAATTTCTTTCACCTTATTAACTTTGGAGTAAATAATACTAACATAGATGAAATAGGTAAAATGAAATGTAATATCTTCATAGATTTTAAGTGCAATTTTGGCATTACTATTTTTGGATATTAATAATAGTAATCTAAATATGCAAGGGGGTATTATTCTATGTGTAAAAAGATTGGTAATATAGGATAATAATAAGCAGTGAATTATTGGTGGGAAAGAAACAAGCTTATTTTTAGAGAAACTTCTGCTTTTGTTAGTTCAGTCCATGCAATTATTGAAAAATAAGTTATTGAAGTAGTAAACACATGGGTGCAAGATCAGAAAAAACATTGGTTCTTTATTCTTATCGTGGGATAACTTCATTTTAAGAGGTGGTAGGGTATAACTTTTCCTTTTAAAGGAAGCCTAAAGTAGCCTTACAAGGCAAAGGTGGATAGGGGAATGATTAAATGGCTTCCACCAATAGAAGGTTTCTACAAGTTGAATTTTGATGGGGCCTCTAGAGGAAACCCAGGTGTTTCAAGGGCAGGTGTTTCTATTAGAGATGCAAGGGGATTTGTGATTCAAGCAACTTAAGTCAATAATTCTATCATCGGGTACAAACAACATTGCAGAATCAATGGCTCTCCTTCATGGTTTGATTCTTGCTAGACAACTTCAAGTTAGAGCAATACACATTGAAGGTGATTCTTTGATAGTTGTCAATGCGTGTAAAGAGAGAAGATACATTAATTGGAATATGAAGTATGTTTTGCAAAATGTTTAGAATCTGCTAGATGAATTTGAACAATATCATATATTGCATACATACAAAGAGGGCAATATTCTTGCAGATCATTTAGCCAACATGGGGTGTGATAGGAAGGAAATATTTTTCTTGCAAAATAATCATGATATTCAACTTTTCTAGATTTAAAGGAAATAATGGACAGAGAATCTGTTCCTTAATTCCACCTAAAAATCAAGTGAAGGGGCAGAGTAGGCATCTTCTAAAGTTAACTAAACTTTAGTAAAAGGATTTGCAAAGTTTACTATTAGAAAATTTAAAATATTAATAGTAGTATCAGTGGTAGAGGAATAGTCATTTGGTTATCTGAATAACATTTCATCATCCCTAGTGGAGTTTACATGGTTTAGTCAGCAGAGAGCTGGGTTAGAAGCATGTGTTTGAAGGGCTTTCAGTGAAATGGGGCATAGTTAATCACATGGGAGTACATCAGAGAAAGAAAGGACACATAGTAATGATCTGATGATGCTAGCAGATTATCAAATATCTCAGTTCGATCAACTCACACTAATATTATGTTTATCTAATGGTTTCTCTATCATGCAGATACAATTTAATCATAATTTGAAGTGTGCCTTCACACAACAATTGTATGGGTTTTTGTGTTACACAAACCAACATTTATTAGAGCAGGATTTGGCTTAAATGTTAAGTCCTTCACACTCTTTCTCATTATGAGATGGTATGATGTCACTGGAAAAATATCTCATTAAAAGGGCTCTGAAGAACTTGTTGCTTCATATCAAAAACTCATAAATTGGAGGGCATTGAAATGTTCTATTATTTACAGTGAGTTAACAAGATTTAACTCATAGCCATTCACTGTGTGTGGTGTTTGTAGAAGAACGTGATAATTGTTAATGCACAACTTTTGTGATCTCTAAATGGCTTTCCGTCCATGGAATTTTTGGGTTCCCATGCCTATCAAGCCATGGGAGAAACCCTTTGAGGAATATTTGTCTCACAATTGCCTCAAGCTGATATTCAAGGTGGAATGCACTAGGGTGGAGGATTGTATCCACATGGTGTTAGGAATTGATGTCACCATTCTAAGAGCAATATGAATTCTCTTCCCGTTGCAGGTGATATCCATCTTTCTTTCTAATTCTATGGATTTGATTCAATCCTTGGGAGAAATTGAGGAGCTTGCTATGAAATTCATAAACTCTCAATTTTTGTTGGATAATGTTATATCTAAAGTTTTACAAGCCTATAATATTTTTAATGGGGAGGGATAGGAGGGCTCTTTCCTAGGGATTTTTTGCAACGTCGTCAGGGTTTCGAAGAAATTTATGATGCCATTCAAATGGCTCTACAACATAAAAATGACAATATCCTTTTGCGAGCTTTGAGGAGAAATCACAAAGGGGTTTGTACTATAATGGAGGTTGACATCAAAGAAAAATTGTATGCCCTTGCTCTCCTTAGAGTGCATGTTCCACACCCACCGCGCAGTGGTTTACAGTTGGACATGCAATTAAGGGTTAACTCTTTAGTTCATGTAGAGAAACATGCTCAAGCACAATCTGAACACAATGCACCACAAACAAGAAATCTTCAAGGGAATGTTAGTATTTCCCATGCATGACTAGTTCAAGGACTGCAATTTTCCAGAGCGTCTATTGGAGAACGGGGTGTGTTTGAGCAAGGTTTTCAATTGATAGAGGGCTTGGAGATCCAGGATGAAAATTCAGTACATGGTGATTTCATGGAGGAATACTATCTGCATCTTGCTAGGGGCTTTGTTGTTTTGATTCTGGAGTTTACTGGTTTTTTGATTTGATATATGTCATAATAGGTATCAGTTAGTAGTATGTCTATTATATTTCCCTTCTATATCTATATAATTCTAGCATCAGAAGTATGGGTGAACTTCAAAGTAGAAATTTTAAGGGTAGTAGGCTAGATTTTTTATATTTTTCATGATTTGCATCAACTCTCTGAACTTGTATTTTTGTAATATGTAAATATTTTATTCTATATAATATATATATAGGCTACCATGCCTTTCGCTTTAAAAAAAATAGTGAATTAAAAGTTGACACTAATATAAAAATCAATATTAAAGTTATAACCAATGTTAATGTCTATATTAAGAAGCATTTGGATTTGAGTAAAATAATAGTATTAATATAAAATGCAATAATAACATTAATAAATTATAAATACTAAAAATATAGTATAGTATTGAGATATGATTAATGATAACGTTACTCTAGTAATAATAGTTTATAAATAAATAATAGTATTAGGATGGTTAAATAGAAATCCTACTATTGGCTTATCATTTTAATATTAAGAATAACACATGTAATGTGTTTGATTAAATATCATTATTATCATTATTGAATTATTGTTAAAGGAAAATATCATCATTATCTTTCGATCTAGGTGTTTGAATACATAAATGTGTATCGCCAATTTTTTTAAACAAAAGTTAAACAATAATGTATTTTGAAAGACCTAGTGTATTGAAACTAACCCTCCCACTTAAGGTGTGAAGGATGGGTTCCTCACACCCAAATCGCTCTTGCCTCCCTCACCCCACTCTCGGGCAACATTTCTTTAACAATGTTGCACATGTAGCTTGTTTGATGTGCATCATTTACATGCCATGTTTAGGCCCAATTAGCAGTCATTAATGGTTATATGTAGTAGTTAAAAAAAATTAATTGTGTCTTTGTGAGTGTAGAAAATTATGGGCATGACACTTGGTATCAGAGCCTAGGTTCCAACACTGGGAACTCTAGGCATGTTATGTGATGGGCTAGTTGACAACTGCATGCATGTTGTGGGAAGCACATGACTAAGTCCTAGCTATGTAATTTAGAGGGTTATAGGTACTCCACTCAAGATGTTTAAATATATGGTTATCAGTAAACCTCGTATAGAGTTTGATACCTTAGGCACTTGAAGAAGTGTGCTCTTTGGAATAAATGGTTTAAGTACCCTGTAATTCCTAGATGCACTAGTATAAGTAATTGTTTAAGTGATTCACTTGGAAAAAATTGATGGGAAAGAGTATATCTATCTTTTAAATTGACCAAGGCCTTACCTTCACTCCTAGCACTAGAATACATTAAACTTATGATAGAGTTCATTTCCAACCGCAATATTAGCTACCTCATAAATTGTGTGTTTGAGGCTATCCTAACTATCTAAGAATCTTGCAAACTTGCTTGAGAGTATAAATGTAGTTGATACACAGTGTTGACAATTATTTTGGTATGTTAAATAAAGAATATCCTACCATGTAAATAAGTTTTTTTGTCCTAGTGATAGTAGCATGGGATTTGAAAAGTGGATAATATTGTTTTTTATTATATATGCAACATTTATAGGGTGTTGTACCCTTTACACGAAGAGCCCTCAGGGCCAAAAAAGAAGCTAGTTCAAAACATTATCAAAATGTCTATAATTAAAAACAACAAAACAAGACACAAACACAACACATTAATAGCATAACTCTAGCACCACCAGGCCTGAGCACTAACTATCTACACTTTCCCAATTCTGAACCAGGAGGTTTAAAACATCGTCCCCAATCCCATTTGGACCTTCCCCTATAGTATTCTTATCCACTTCCTCCTTGATGACATCATATATAGTGACAACAGATCTGTGAATCATTTTGATAGTGAACCAGGCTAGACAAATGAATTTTTTCTCTAGTTTAATAACCTATGTTGTTGATGGTCAAAGTAACACAACAACGTTAAACAAAATATTTCTACCCTATTTCTCTTGAAAAAGATAGATAACCTAAAGCAACCTATCTTCCAAGGTCTTTGTAGTTGGTTCTCAAATGTGTTGATGTTGTTTAGTGGCCAATGCAACCATAATATTCAAGGGGCCTGCTGGTAGAAGGGATACAAACTGCACCATACAAATTAATCTACGTTTGGGGAGTGCAAACAAATATCAAAAGATAGGACAGAGCTCAAGACAACAAAACATGAATGTAAATTTCCTTTAATTCAAACATACAAACTTCATAATGAGCATTGTTACCAAACAACTGAACCATAAAATGATACAATCTATAGCACAATCTATACCATTGCATTCATTCACAGTGCAAATTCAAGACATATAGATCATTCACCATTCACAAACTTCAAAATCCATAAGAACATACCATTAGCTCATCATCAAAATTCATAGATCAACAAACACATAAAATCTCATTCACGGATAACTCAATGAAAATAGCCTTAGATTCAGAATCTTCTATTGATTTTCATCAAATAAGAGACAGTTATCCACAACATTCACTGGCATACGAATGACCATTTGTTCATTGACATCATCATTAAAACTAGTTCTGAAAATAACATAAAACTGTATTGAAAACTATAAAAATATCTAAGTGTCTTTGCATAAAGCTGTAAAAAGTTTCTAAAATTGTAAAAGTTCTCCTAACTTCTTCTTAGGCTACTAATCCTTCTTCAATTAGCCAACCTTTACTAAATGGAGAGAAAAATTACATATAGACCAGTCCTAACACTAATTCCTCTAGTCACAAAATTAAGATCCACAAATTTAGGGAATCACTAGAGCTGCATGAGATGACTACCCTACTAATCTTTAGTTCGATTGTTAATGACTTTGTTACCAAAACCTGACACACCAAGAGGGAAGGTAGAACTATTGGGGATCTCGAATTGAAGTGAGGTCATGATCCTACTAAATAGGAGGGAAAGAGAGAGAGTTGTCCAGCAGACCATGTCACTAGGTGTCCATTAGGAACAAAATGTTCACTGCCACTTTATTCCTATGTTTTATGCTCAAGCATGTACTCATCATAATTAGTGAACACTTGTTGAAGCATGTCTTCATTTGGCCCGTCCACTTGTGAAACTTCTCCAGATGCTCCTGACATTACTTATTCCTGCAAAACAACCCTAGATTAGACCAATAGAAAGCATGGAAATCCACATTAGAAAATTACCTTTGATATTACCCTATCCTTCCCTAGGTAACCTCTCATACTTAGTGCAATTTGAAACTTTATCGAAGGTGGAACCAGGAAGAGATTAGGAATCAGAAAGCTTCTAACAAAGGTACGATTAGCATCGGGGTCAATATCGGAATTAGAACCAGGATCAGAACGGAAATTGGACCCGAATGTTGGATGTTGTGGTTGTGTTGCTGATATGTGGTTGTCATTGATGTCAACACTATTAGCATTAATGCATTAGGAGTTGTATATGTCAAGGATATTGAGAAAATTGTAATGAAATGAGCTGCAAGTTGTCAATGGTAAAGTGAAGTTCAGTCTCTCGGTGAGTTCAGTACATTGATGATCAGAGGTTGTGGACTAAAGGGTTTCTTTTTGAGTATATCTAGTTTATCCATGTTGATTTTTAGAGATCCGCGTGAATATTTGATCAAGTTATGAAGATTTGTGTTTTGGAAGTTTTTTGGTTGCTTCATATTATGTTCCTGAATGAAGATGGTGTGATTCTAGTAATTTCAGTTGTTGTGGATGCTTCTCTGGTGATTTGTGATGTTTGTGGATGTTTCTAGATCATGCTCTATCTATTTTTCATGTCCACATTTATCGTTGTGCTCGCGATTGGTGATTTTATCTTGTGTGTTCATGTTTTTCATGTTCATGGCCGATAAGGTATTTGTAGCATGTCAAGTTGATATTTGATGAATAATTTTTGAAGGCGGTTCATGTTCGAAGATGTTATTTTGGTTCTTCACTATGTTGTGGCTGACCTTGGTTGATTCGCATTAATAATTGTTATTAATTTGGGCCGATAGTTTATATTCATTTTATTATTTTGTTGAAGCTGACATGTAGCGATTTAATTTCTTGTTGCAGATATATATAAGTAATTATTTATTTCATTTGAAGAATGTCAAGTGCGTGTGTGCACAAATAATGTTCTAAATCATTCAAAGGCAAAGCAAAGTGTGAAGAAGAATGAAGAAGTGTTCATGTGCTTAACTGGAACTACGATCATGCATTAGCAGATGCTATTTTTTTAGTTCAAATCCCTGTGGATGTAATTTGAATCTTTCTATAAGACAGTGTGTCTTGCTTTGGGCAGTAAGCCTTGTTGTAATTGAGCAGTGAGCTCTAGGCAGTGTGCCTGAATTCATGTGCATTCCCCATTTCATTCTTTATATTTTTAACAAGTTATAATCTTGTGGACTAACCTCCACCGTGGTTTTTCCCTTAACAGGGTTTCCACGTAAAAAATCTTGGTGTTATGTGTGTTTCTGATGTGTTGATGATTTATGCTTTCATTTTTATTAATTATATCTAAGAATAAGGGTTAATAAGTTTAATAAGTTTGAATTTTGAGACAATTGATTCACCCCCTCTCAGTTGTTTGCCCTTGTGTCTCCAACACCGAAACCCTTCCACAGTTCCAAGTCCATTTTCCATTCTGGTTCTGGTTCTGCCAAAGGAAAAGGATACGGAAGCGAGACAAAACCTTATTGGGAGTGGGATCAAACACAGACCCAAACTCTTATACACATATTTAATAGTTGAGTTCATTCCCAGCTCCACTTCCGCCACTTACCATAAAACATGAAGCAAAATTAGCCAACGATTATAAAGACTTAGGACAAGGTCACAGGAAGAAATGATGAGACTTTAAAATAAAGGCACAACTTCATCATTGACAAGATAGGGGCGATATTGAGCCACCTAGGGCATGATATTGCAAAGAGACAGTGCACAAACCCTAGTTTGTGTAACCCGTCAACTCAAGAAATTAGGGCATCAAAATCCCAACATGAAAACCATTGAATCGACACAAAAATAAGATCAGAAGGGTCATCAAACAGATTTCCAACCTTTTAAAGCACATGAGATCCTTCAAAAGCAAATCCCTAAGCGAAACTAGAGCACAACAGTACGGATACCACCAAAACGAGAAAATGATAGCAAACCGACAAAAATGAACAGGAAAAGACAAAAAGCAAATAGGAAACGACAGGAAAAAAAAAAAGACAGAGCAAGCAAAACACAAACAAAAACATGTGAAGATTCATGAGAAAGGTCTTGTGAATGCGCGACAAACACCACAAATGGGAAATGGGAAAACAAGCAAAATATAACGGGAAAAAAACCCACCCACCTCAGAATGCTACCAAATTGGATGAAACTTGACTCTAATCCACTTGCATATGCTTTCCATCGACCAAATCATGCTCCTCTTTCACGCTTTCTTGGCTCTAGTTCGCTAAAATAACTTAGGCAACAAAGATAATGAGCCAATTAACCTTGATTAAGGTTTAAAAGTCATTTCGTGTGTGTGAGGAGGCTACAATTAATGTGGTTCATCAAGCGCAAAATCAAAACAGGGACAAGTATCACAACATCTGCATATGTCATCTAGGTAGAGCGGAAGCGAAAGTGGAGTTGAAATGGAATCAGGAACTTGAAGTAAGCTCCACATTCCATTACAGTTCTAGTTTCGGCCCTGTGGAAAGGAAGATGACAACAAAGGAATGGGGGCGGAATTGGAACTAAAACCAGACACAGAGATTTTCGCAAAGTTCCAAATTAGGTTCCGATTCTAGTTCCCCTCCCACCAAAAGAATGAACACCGAGATGAAAAAAGGAAAACAAAAAGGAAACATGATTGAAACAAAAACCCATCCCAAGCAAGACACAAACGAAAACAAAAAGACAGAAAACAAGTGAGAGCGGGATCAGAACCAAAATCGGATCCGAAACTTTTTGCAAAGTTCCAAGTTTGGTTCATTTATGGTTCTACTTCCGCCAAGGGGAAAAGAAACCACAAGCAAACAAAAGACAACTCAAGGAAGAAACAGACCCAAGAGTGCAAGGCAAACCAAAAAGGAAAGGACAGGGTCGGCACTGGAACCAAATCCGAACTATTGGCAGATGGTTAGTGCTCCCCTCGGGATTCGTGACATGGCTTAACCACCTCCTGTGGATCCGTTAACTCTGACAGTTGTATCGGGCATTAACAGGTTGATCTTTTGGTGCAACGGAAATTGTGGGCCAACAATTGGTATCAGAGCCAAAGGTGTTGGGTTCGAATCCCCCGGGTAACGCTGAGGGTGAGATTGTTGGCAGATGGTCAGCGCTCCCCTCGAGATTCGTGACATGGCTTAACTTCCTCCCATGGATTCGTTAACTCTGATAGTTGTATCAGGCATTAACAAGTCAATCTTTTGGTGCAACGACAACTGTGGGCCAACACGAACTTGGAACCTTCACAAAGTTCTGAGTCCAGTTTCCATTCCAGTTTTGCTTCCGCCTAACAAAAATAACAAGGACTTAGGAGGAAAAAGAACAACTCCTAAGACCCAAACAAAAATGCCAAGGACAAACAAAAACAAGGGGGACCCATTTTGACCAAAAAAAAAAATGGGGTGGTTATTGAAGGCATAACAAATCGTGACTCGGCTGGGAAAATGGTTTACCCATTTTCAAGACACTGAAGAATTCAGTCACCCAGAACCTCTAGTTTATGAACATTTTAAACTTCAAGTATGATTAGTTATGGAAAACAAGGTTGAGCTGGAATCTCAAAATGTAAATCAACATTAACCACTTTGAATCTAAGTGTGTGCATGTATGGTGCATCTATTTTGGTAAAAGCTCCTTCTACTCTTTAACAACTGTATTTAAGATTCAAGCTACGAAAGTTGAATCCCTATGACTATCGTGCAATGATATCTTGGGTATTACTTCGCTGCCAAAAAGGCATCCATAGCCTCGATAGAGATACCTCTAGTTCTCTCAAAGTATTTCTCTACTGCGAGTCAGGCATCCATAGCCCCAATAGAGATACTTGAATTTCCCTTTCTTGTATTGAGTTTGTGTTTCCATTCCAGTTCTGCTTCCGCCTAACAAAAAGAGCAAGGACTTAGGAGGAAAAAGAACAACTCCTAAGACCCAAACAAAAATGTCAAGGACAAACAAACACAAGGGGGACCCATTTTGACCAAAAAAAAAATGGGGTGGTTATGCAAGGCATAACAAATGGTGACTCGACTAGGAAAATGGTTTACCCATTTTCAAGACACTGAAGAATTCAGTCACCCAGAACCTCTGGTTTATGAACATTTTAAACTTCAAGTATGATTAGTTATGGAAAGCAAGGTTGAGCTGGAATCTCAAAATGTAAATCAACATTAACCATTTTGAATCTAAGTGTGTGCATGTATGGTGCATCTATTTTGGTAAAAGCTCCTTCTACTCTTTAACAACTGTATTTGAGATTCAAGCTACGAAAGTTGAATCCCTATGACTGTCGTGCAATGATATCCTGGGTATTGCTCCGCTGCCAAAAAGGCATCCATAGCCCCGATAGAGATACCTCTAGTTCTCTCAAAGTATTTCTCTACTGCAAGTCAGGCATCCATAGCCCCGATAGAGATACTTGAATTTCCCTTTCTTGTATTGAGTTTGTCATTATTCAATGATTCTCTTTTCTTCTCATTTTATAATCTTTTCTTGAAGGAATTCTTTATCAACTTTTCTCAATACTCAGATGTAGCAATCTGAAATATGGAGTTGAGAATTACAATGGACTTCATGACAGTGTCAGGATTTGGATTTTTCACCCGGATCTAAAATACAGTCACCTAGAGACAAATGGGATTTTATGTAGAACAGATGTTCTTATCTATTTTGTGACAGATTCAACTATGGTTTATGAGATCTCTTACAATATACCAGTTTTTTTTTAACCTTTCAGACCATTATATAAAAAGAACACAAGACATAGGTCATGAAACAAACAATTTCCATAGACATACTTGAAAATACCTAAACCAACTTCTATCCTAGTACCTTTAGCATATAGTGAATACCCACTCCGTATTTTGACATAGAGAAAAATGGAAATCACCCCAAGACACAAAAACAAAACACAAACCACAAGAACAAAACAAAACAAACAAACAAAAGAACAAAAGAACAAACCAAAACAAACAAATAGACAAGCTATCTAATTACATGTGTAGAACTAATTAGAACATTAGACCCTCATGGGCCAAAATAGTGTTTTAGAAACTGTCCATTGACAGGAAATGGAATAGGCTCTCCCATTAAAGTGTTCAACCAAAAGGCACTCTCGCCAAGGATTTCAACAATTTGATAGGGACCCAACCAAAGTTTGTCAAACTTTTGATGGCCCCCTTTCTTCTCCTTAGCTTTATCCTATAATAGTATTAGGTCTGATATCCTAAAAGCTTTAATTTTTGCTTCTTTTGTCAAACCAACTTTTGACAACAACTTGATGTTTAGAGAATGGTTGTAATCCAGATTTAGTAAATTGGTTAGCCTAACTTCTATCTTGTCATCATTTGAGTAGAATTCTTACATAAACCTAAGAACAGGTATTTGCATATGGATAGGAAAGACCAAATCTTGTCCATAGACCAAATTGAATGGTGAATTCCCTAAGGCGGCTTTAATGGGAGTTCTATCTTCCCATAAGGAAAATCTCAGTTGGGCATGCCAATCCCTAGGATTACTTTCTAACAGCTTCTTACTCATTTCCAATAGATTTTTATTTGTAGACTCAGCTACTCCATTCCCCTGTGGGTAGTAATTAGAAGAATACTTAACACAATTTTATGTTCATATTCCCATTGAATAAATTCAGCTGAAGAAAAAGTAGGGCCATTGTCACATACCAGGGAAAATGGTACTCCAAACCTGGTAACGATGCATTCGTTAAGGAATCTGATGGCCACATCAGTGGTGTTGTTTTTACATGGTTGAGCCTCAGTCCAGCGCATACAGTAATCGGTTTCCATCAAAATAAATTTGTGACCTACAGAAGAATTGGGGTTAGTCACACCTACAACTTAGTCTAATGCCCATTGGGCAAATGGTCTTACCTCATATACTAGTTGTAGAGGAATTGTTGGGTTACGTTCCCTAGATGCAAAATTCTGACATTTATGACATGTCCTTGCATGTTGGTGAGCATCACGGAACACATGGGGCTAGTAGTAACCTAATCTCAAGATTTGGTGAGCCATGGAATCAGCAGAACCATGTCCAGTACCATGTCTTCCATGAAATTTCGTTATGGCTTGTTTAGCTTATTGCTGATCAAGGAAGCACAGGTAGACACCCTCAAACTTTGTTCGATATAAAGCTCCCCCATTGATCATGTAGTGGGAACTCTTTAGCCTAAGTGCTCTCCTCTAAGTGGCATTCATCCCATCTGGACATTTGTTGTTTAGCAACAAAAAAATCAAATTAGCATACCAAGGGTCATTTGTAAATGATTGTATTGTATACTATTGACAAGTAATCTTTGCATCCACATCTGCCATTGTTTTGGATAGGCCTTGTCCCTTGACTAGCTTCATCGGGTGGATCTCAAGGTCAAACTCTTGTAAGATTTCCATCCACTTTCCTCGTCTCTCCCCAGTTCACTCTGCATAAGAAGAGGCTTTATAGCAGGTTCAGGGATTATGGCAATAATTTGGCTACGGATGATATAGTGTTGAAACTTCTTGACAACTCGCACTAGTGCAAAAGCGTGTTTCTCCAAAGGTGGGTATTTAACTTCAGCACTCTTCAACGGAGAACTCATAAAATCAATCAACCTTTCATCTCCTTCACCTTTTCATTGTGTTAAAACAACAACACAAGAATGGTCAAATGCGAAAGAATATATGTAAAAAGGCTTCAAATAATCAAGGCTAGTTAGAACTGGTGCCTCTGAAATTGACTGTTTAATGTGCGAGAATGCAGATTTAGCCTCATTTATCCACTCAATCTTAGCATCCTTCTTCATCATTTTGTTGAGGGGTTTGACAATCTCCGTAAACCCAGTTATGAATTTCTGCATGAAGTTTATCTTCGCAAAAAAGGACCTCATCTCCTTTTTACTACTAGGCATGGTCAGTTTCAAAATAGATTCCACTCTGTTTGGGTCAACTGAAATTCCCTTCTCTGATATTATGTGGCCTAGTAATTTCCCTTCCAAAACTCCGAACACGCACTTTTTTGGATTAAGGGAGATTCCATAACTTATACACTTTTGAAGGACCTTTGAGAGGTCTGCAGCATGGTTTTATCTATTCTTTGAAAAGACAGTCAAATCATCCACATATATAATAATACATTTACCTACCAAATCTTTGAACGCCACGTCCATTTCTCGCTGAAAGGTAGCTCCAGCATTGATAAGACCAAATGGCATCCTTCGATAAGAAAATGTTACCCATTGAGGTTGAGCTCCCATCACTAAGGGTTTAATTGTGATAGCTGATTGATGATGAAGAGTATCAAATTTCTAGATTGAATAAGCCATAATTTCTAGCTGAATGACATCTACAAGTACTTAATCATTTGCAAACCTATCAAAATTGTCTCTATAGAAGCTACAACAAGAAAATCAAGGGCCGACACTTTCAATTGGGAGACCTAGTTCTTAAAGAGAATTAGAAGAATCAATTGGATCAAGATAACAAAGGGAAATTTGAACCCAACTGGTTAGGACAATTTGTTATTACTACAAGCTATGGATTTGGAGCATATCAATTAGCAACACCTAAAGTGGATCCCTTGGTGGATCCTATCAATAAAAATCATCTAAAATGGTTCTATGCCTAACCCATGGGGTATCTTATTTCAAAAAATAATAAAATAATTAAAAACCCAAAACAAGATATAATAGTAAAGAGAAAAATCATTCTCTAGTGAAAACCACTTCGGTGGTGCTTTGAGCAAGTTTCTTGGTGAAAACCTAGCAAATAGGTGGCATGTGTAAATAAGCAACATCTACCATCTATCAAGCGCTCTTTCTCTTATCATCCATAATAATCTTCATCCATCCATCTACATCCCTGGCATGGATTGGTGGTCGACTAGTATCTATCAGTCACTTTACTATAATAGAAGCGAGTGTTTTCTCAAATATGTTACATGACCATCATAAGCATTGTAATTATTTCAAACTTGATGATTTTACACAAGTGTGATGTGTTTGACAAAAGTGTCACATCAGTGTTCATATGTGTCATGATGGGTTTTATAAGTGTCATTAATGAAGCGATGTGTTTGTTTCCCTACCTTTGGATATCAAATTTGACACCTATAACTATGTGCAAAGTATAATGGGTTAGATACGTATTGGGGGGTCTACTTCGACAAGCTGCTAGAACTGACATACTACATTTACGTGATGTGGGGTGTGAACTATGTGGGCCATAATGACTAGGACTCTCCAAGGTCTCTAGGAAGCAAATCACTCAGAGTTCTACAATTTGAAACTCAAAGGGTGAAAATGAGTTGGAAATGAACCTAAATGAATATATATACCCCCAAACCCCTAAGTTTTTGTCCTCTATCACCCTTTAGCCTATGTTTCATCCTTCGCTATCTATCCTGATTAGTTTTTAGGACCCATAGGACTTGATTTTTTGTCTTCTTTATGGAACCTGTAGACACCTAAAAATGACCTAGGCCTGCAAGCTTCATTTTTACCACTTTCGTCCTAACATAATTGAGACATTTAATTATGTCCTTGGTCCACATTCGACTATTGATTAAATAATTCATAATTATTTAATTAACTCATGTCCTTTGATTCTTCATGATTATTAAATAAATAAATTTTATTTATTTATTAAATACGTCATTAATTGTCTAAGTCTTCCTTTAATTAAATAAATTTCTTAATTTATTTAATTCCCCTTCGTCATTTATTTCTTCTTGATTATTAAATAAATAAATTTTATTTATTTATTTAATACGTCACTGATGGTCTTAATTAAATAAATTTATTAATTTATTTAATTACTTAGTCTTATTTCCTAAATTAAATAATTAAATTTAATTATTTAATTGTCAAAATTAATATTCTTCTCATTTTAAATAAATTAAATTATTTAAAATGTCATTTCAATCTTCACTGTAAGTCCCTTTTGATAAATAATCTGAAAAAGATTATTTATTATCTTTCAAAATCCATAATTTGAATTATCTTAATTCAAATTGGCATTTAATCTTCCAAAAATCAAGCAATCGGGTAGATTCTTGATTTTCCAAATCAAGCCTTCAGTCCAAATCTTATCTTCTTGATTTTTCAAATCTTGCAAATCAGGCAATCTTATCGTCTTGATTTTTTGAAGATCTTTATTTCTTTAATTATTTTGTCTCATTTATTCTCCACCGTCGATCCGATTATCTGAGACATTTTCTTGACTGTTCAATTAATGATCTTGCCCTAACCCTAATTAGGGATTCTCAGGTTTAATCTGGACCTCTCATTTTTGGTTTTTGTCATCAATTAATCTCACCCGTCCGTTCGAAATGGCATTTTCTATAAAATGGCATTTCCCCCTCATCTTTCGATTACACAGACACACGCACATGCTGACATTTTGCATAGGCATTATAGGCATTTACTTTCACATTTAGTTTTTCATGTGCAATTTCAATATTTGCTATAATCATTTGATCAAGTCATGGTATTGTCTTAGGCATAGGCATTGTCAATCATAGGCTTTTAGACATAGGCATTTAGACTTTCAAGTAAATCCTTCAAGGCTTGTTGTAGGACTTAGAAAATTTTTAGATTTCGCTCGCACAACGAATCTGAGGGCCACACTATCCAGCAAGCAAGAAGCTGCTATGGAGGTAATCATGGGAATTGCAAATTGCAGGTATAATCATTTCATTGCTTAATTTCCTTTGTACTCTATAGAACTTTGGGTGTTTATGATTTATATTGATTTGATTGATCTAATCTAAATACTAGAAATTACCCTCAGTTATAGAACCAGTCCCATCACCCTATCACAATCCTGACCCAAAAGGTTTTTTTTTTTGGCTAATCTCTTGAGGGGGCAGCTTACCATCCTATCTTCATCTGTTGGGGCATAGTGGGGCATCAAATAATTTTTTAAAAAATATGAGTAGCATCAGGTCTTTGAAAAAATGTAATAGGTACATTGTCTCAAAGAGGGGCAAAATATAAACACCTAAAATTGTCTAAATGCATCACACATTCGAATTCATCTTTTTAACATCATTTTCCTCATTATCCCCTAATTCCTTATTTTAATTAAATAATTCCTAATTATTTGATTAAATTCACTATTTTCCTCTATTAATTGAATAATTAACATTATTTAATTAATTCATCATTTTTCATCATTTCTTACTAATACCCCTTGATTAAATCATTTAAATTATTTAATTAAATTCATTTTTCCTCTTTCCACCTTAATTAAATAATTTGTAATATTTTAATCAATTCTAATTTTTCTTCAATCCCACTGGATTAAATAATTTTTAATTAAAAATTCTAATTTCTTCTCATTCTCTCAATTAAATAATTCTCTTAATTATTTAATTCACTAATTTTCTTTCAACTTGCACAAAGAATACTCCCTTTTCAAAAGAGAATGTTCACTTTTTAAAATATATTCTTCCCTCCAAAATATCTAAATGGCATATTCCCTCCAAAAGAAATATTTTATACTTCAAATTCAAATTCACATTTGGAAATATCTTTCCCTCCAAAATATCTTTAACCAATTTACCATGAAAATAGGGATATTTTCGACTCTCATTCATTTCCCATCCTTGATCTCTTTGAATCCCTCAATCGTTGATCTGCAGATTCAATTTCGATCGTTGAGCAATCCACATCACAAATTATCATCAATCCATAATGGGATTGAAAATTTGTGTGTTTTCTTTAATTTAATTGTCTTTGAATTGGTTTTCATATCTTTACTTTGAATCTTTGAAGCATTTTCATTCTAATTTCATTGATTATGGGTGTAATTGATCACTCTTATTTGATTTTTTTTGCGTTTTTTAACCTTAATTACTCTTATTATGTTTCTAACCATTACCCATTATTCCCCTATGACAATTATCATTATTTAATTTATTATTATTATTATTTAATTTACTATTATTAATTAATTAATTAGTTAATTAACACTTTTATAATTACTGAGAATAATAATTATAAGATTTTACAACTCTTAAGGGAAGGAGTCATAACATTAGCAATGTGTACAATATATAGAAAGGAATGGTAAGAAATGTGAATAAAAGAGGAATAGTAGATATGATCCGCTTATAAGATTGTTAAGGAATAATGTTTAGTGAAACGAGAGCACATAGTAAGAGATAGAAACATATTAGATCATGTACAAGATGGTTAGATTTTTTTTAAGTAGAACATGAAAAGGAAAGTTAGAAAATAGTTTATATTTGTATAAAATTAATGACATAAATGGTGAAGGAAAAATAACATATTAGAAGGAAATAGACGTAATAAGCCTAGGATGAAGGTACTACAAATATGAATAAGGTGAAATAAAGTAGGCAAGATAGTAATACAAGTATAATTAAGTAAATTATGAAAACAAGGAAAAGGGAGATGAAAGAGGATAGATTAAAATAAATTATTTGGGGAGATTGATGATTCTAAAAAGTATTCTCTAACATAAGATTGACTTAGAAAGTGATAATGATAGTCTAATGTTGAACACCCAGAATACTAAGAGAGGGGTGAATCAATATTCCCTAAAATTCATTAACTTAAAAGTGCATTCAAAGCATTTCATTAAACTTGCAAAAATGGAAAGGAACAATTAAAGCATGCAACACAATAATCAACACAAGAAAATTAGATTTATGTGGAAAACCCTTGAAAGGGAAAAACAATAGTGAGGAATAGCTCACAATACATCATAAGAAAACCGATTACAATACATTATAGGTGGCTCACTGCCAAAAGGGCTCACTTCTCGAAGGACTCACTATCTAGAAAATAGGAGGGCTCACTGTCCAAGGGAGATCACTTCTTCCAAAATTACAAAAGATATAGAAAGGGTGGCTCACTACTAGATTTTAAACTGCTAACAATGCATCTACAATATGCTAAAGATATAGTTTTGATTAGGCTCAGTAAATTGACTTTAAACTCTTCATTCTTCACCACTATCCCATTTCTCACTTCACACTCTCCCTCGTCATCATCTGCATGTTCATACCATCAATGAATTAACCTTCTATCTATATTTATATATTTTAAAAATAATCATATCCTTAATTAGGTCTACTTAATTAGATCAAACGAGTGACACCATTTAACCTATCAATTCAAAACTCAGACAGACAAACAATCATGCAGATAGTTAAAAATTGAAGGAGAAGCTTTCAAAGGGGTCCCTTGAGAACCATTCAAAAGAAAAGGGGTCCACTCAAGGGACGCTTTGTTTGAAAAGCGATAACATTTTTTACAAGCAATAACATTTTTCACCAATAATTCTATCATCAAGGAATCCTTTTGAAAAATATATTTCATCAAGGAATTCAAAAGAAAGAATGCTCCCTCACAAGGGCAAGTTTTCAGACTTCTTCATCAGAAAAAGTGCTCCCTTCTTGAAGGAAATTTTTTGAGTTCTATCCTATAAATCCATGATGAAAGAAAAAATATAACCTTGTTGAAGAATACAATTTTTGAAAAATAAAGGATTTTCAAGGAGGGATTCATTGGCCTCCGAGTACACCTTTTGAAAATTGAAGCCATATGATAGTGCCCCCTTAGGATGGTGTGTGCTAAATAGAGGCACATGAAATCCTAAGGAGAGAAAATCAAGAATGAAAGTGATGTTGTGCCCACGGAACATGACGAGATGTAACCGTTGTAATGTTATTGCACATTAACATAGGCAACACAACATCACTGAACAAGCAAAGAATATAGAAAGATAAAAAGAAAGGGAAAATAACGGCATAACGAACAAGAGACAAGGGATTTGATATTTCAGGGTCAGAGTTGCTCATAAATATAAATACATAAGTACAATATAATATATAAATGAACTGTCATCAACCCCCTACTATATAAGACCATGTGAAGAAATTTACGTGCAGACAAAGTAAAAATAAAAATTGGGTCAACATGGAAGGGAGGCCTAAATTCCCCCAACACTTTGCATTGTCCCAAATTGTCAAAAATCAAGGAACAACAAAGAGAAGAATGATGTGACAAATAGAAGTTTATGCCACAAAAAAATATTGTATCTTGTTAGTGCAGGTTTTTTATTTTCCTTAGGTTAGGGAATATTTATTTTTCCTACACATTATTAAGCATACTTAGGTTATGTGATACATGGTTTATGTGAGGACACATGGCGTAATCCATCGATTAGATGTGTCGCTCTCACCCACACTTGGATGGTTGAGTCTCACACCCTCTTTTGGCCTTTTATGCCACCTCACAAAACCACTATCCTGTCTCCTTCTGAGAAGGTTATGCCACATGTTTGGAATTTTCCAAGTAGGTATAACTCCCACCTAATTTGGTTATTTGGGAGTTATTACCCCTCTTGGAATTATATGCCCATATTCTGCTATAAATTCAACACTCACCTCTCCCTCCTATCTAGTCCAAATGAGCTCATATCAGCTTGGTTAGTTCAAGGGAGTGTTGATGCATATTTCATCATTTTGAGTGTGATAATATCATCACTCTGTTATTACACCATATTCCAACATTTCATTCTCTTGTTGCTCTCGTGTAGAAGGTTAATCTTGGTTTTGCAGGTGATCCTGGGTGCTCAAGTTCATCAAAAACTCTTACATGGTATCAAAGCATCATATCTGCAAGCTCCTTCTCAAATTTGGGAGAATTCAACATTGAGATTTTGCTAGAAGCATTTTGAGCCAAAACGGACTATGCCATCGAATCCAGGAGGCTCAAAAACCCCATTTTCATATATAATTTGTCCAATTTGAACAAAGTTGAATTGGGGGGAAAAAAATTGCATATCGACCCCTTGCACACATATCGAGCTGTATTTTTTTTTCAAAACAAAAAAAATCATTTTTTTGCAGATTTTTTCATTATCAAAAAGCAGAAAATTTTGAAAATCAAAAAAATATATTTGTTTTCAATAGTTTTTTATTGAAATCTGTATTGAAAAAAAAGATTAAAAAAAGGTTTACATTCTACATACACAGACTGTGCACATGTACTTTGTATATTACAAAGTACCACAGGTACCAAGAGGGTACTGCATACCTCCCTACAGTGTCGCCACATGACATCTTCTCATTGGTATGTGGTTGCCTTTAATAAAGGCTTGGCCCCACAAAGAACTGACACCCTCTTTTATACATTCCAGCCAAAAAAAAAGAGAGTAGTGGGCAATTCTAATATTTCGACATGGCTTATTTTCGGGCACTCACAATTAAATCAGCGGATCCTAAAGAATATCCCTAAAGGATATTCCAATTCGCTTAAAGATTCTAGCGCTCAAAAGAGGATTTCGTCCAGCGAATATTCCAAGGGAATATTCTTTTTTGACTGGTCGATGGCTATCAATTATAGCCTCGCAAATTTCTAACATTAGCAAGGAATCATCATTTTAAAAAAAAAAATTGTCCCCCTCACCAATTGAATTTTCAGTTTTGCAGTCCAACTTCAGAGACCTCTAACTTAGTCATCCGGGCTCCATTTTGCAAGAAATTTTTTTTTATTTGGGGTAGAATTTCATAGGATTCATAGTGGTGGAATCAATTTTTTCTCAAATTTCTTGTTTTTCTAGAAATAAATTTTTCTCATCAAATCTGAAGGACAGTTCTCATTTCTTGAACTTCAAAAGGTTGTAACTTTCACATACGACCTCATATTGAGGCGATTCTTTTTTTGAAAGTTGATATTTTTCTGAGAACTATATGGTGGTTCTATTTTTAGGTTCTTATTTTGATATTTTATTGTACTTTCAATATTTGGGTCCATTTTGGACACTTATAAAATTCTGGAAAACAACTCTAGCATTGTAAATCTGCTGATTTATAAAGTTACAAATCATTTTTTGTTAGGGGGATTCTTCATTGAGTGAAAAAGGGGGGGTGTCTCTGTGTGTTTCTTCTTGCATTTTCTCTCACATTGCAACAACAATCTAAAATGGATAAAACGATTCCTCTACTCACACCATACAATTACTTTGAGTGGAAAAATGAAATGGAACTTCACTTAAGAAAGATAAAATTGTATAGAATAACAATGGGTATTGATAAGGAACCTACCAAAGATGAAGAAAAGCCTAAATGGTTCAACAAATGTGATGAAGCTTTTGGCACCTTATGCATGGTTGTGTCTCCTAATCTATGCTTTCACATTATGTCTGCAAAATCACCAAATGAAGTGTGGAATACTTTGAATACTCTCTTTGGTAAACAAGATGATTTGAGAGGACATTCATTGGAGAACGAGCTCATAGGATTGAGCCCATGTAATTTTGACACCATTCAGGATTTATTTACTAAGTTGAATGCCACAAGATTACAGTTAGAGCAGTGTGGATTTAAAAAGGATGACTCGCAATTGATTTTAAGCATTCTTTCAAAACTTGGTCTTGATTATGTAGTGTTTGTTTCTACATTTCATGCAATGAAAAAAGCCTTAGGAAAAGGATTTACTATGCCTTCTCTAGGTGAGTTCGCAGTTGATCTCACAAAGGAGAAAGATAAATTGATTCAAATGGGAATTATTAAATCTTCTAAGTCTCATGCCTTGGCTGCAAAACAAGGCACTATTAAGCAAAACAAGAAACAAAGGAACCAAGGAGATAGAAATAAAGATCCAGATCAATCTTCATCTACTTCCAAAGTAGACTCTAAATTCTCTTCAAAAGAGGATTCATCTAAGAATGAGAAGCCCACTTGTGCATATTGCAAGAGGAGTGGAGATGGAGAGCATTCTTGTTATAAGAAGGATATTGATGAACTAAAACATCTTCTTGAGAAGAACAAAATCATTTTTCCTTCTTGAATGGTTGATTTAGCTTCTTCTTCTAATTCCAAAAATTCAAAACATTCAGAGTTTGATAAGGAAAAATTCCATGCTACAGGGGCAGGTAAATCAAAAGGTAAAGCTCTTTGTGCCTCTACAGGTCTTGGATCAGGGATATGGCTACTAGATTCTGGAGCTTCTCATTATATGGCTAATACATAGTCTATGTTCTCTTCTTTTGAGCCTTGTGTTATGCCTCCTATTTTGATGGGAAATAATGCATACATGGATGTAATTGGGAAAGGATCTGTCGATATTGAGGATGGCACCTTCATTGATGTTTTGTGTGTACCTCATCTTTCAAACAATCTTCTTTCCATCTATCAGATCACTCATGGTGGAACAGGGAAGACTGTGGAATTCACACCTGATTCAGCTATCATTAGAGATTTGGAGAGAAAAGAGATAATTTCTACTGGGATAGTTGATCATGCATCTTGGTTATACACCTTTTCAGAATTTGCACCTAATGATGGTTCTGATCCTTTGGTTGTTGATCACACTCCTAGTGTGAGCTTTGATTTTGAGGATAACTTTGGCTACTTGAACTTGGGTATTCTCATATGTGATCTAGTTCTTGAGCCTTGCATTCCTTCTCCTCGATCTACTGTTGCTTTTGAGGGTATTTGTGTTGCTACATTCTTAGCTTCTTATGATTCAGTACAACAAGATACACATCATCTTCCAAATATAGTTTCTTGGGATAACTACTTGACAAACATTGTAGGTTTGTTCATAGAGTCTCATATTTCAGACTTCGGAGACACTATTCATGACATTCATCTTCTCTTTGATGAAGTTGATTCTTCTTCAATTGTTATGGAGGAACCTTTGGATCCTCTTGTGCATTCTCCACATGATTATTCATCATAGTTTGACATGATTGTGGATACTTTTGAGTAGCATTTGGAGGAGGCATCATTGTCTACAGAGGAGATATTGGAGTCTTTGGATCTTGTTCTACATACATCTCCACTAGGTTCTAGATTGTCATCTTCATCAGTGTGGCCTAGAATGCCTGATTTGATGGTGGTAGCTTTTAGCATCGACATGGAGACACATGAGCAGTATTCAGAGACTTCTTACATTTTTCACTTTCTTCCTTCATATTCCTTTCAGGAATGGGATGATGTTCTTCATGCACCTTTGGTTTTGTTTCTTCCTAAGGGGGGGAATGTTGTTCAACGATCATGGACCATCTTCTACATCCAATTTTGAGCATCAACCATTGGCATAGTTGACTACTTTGGGAAAGGCTACATAGTATTTCTTATCCTTTCTATTTTGGAGGGGACCTCTTCCTTGCATGGTATTCTTCTTGTGTTGGGAAACTTATTTTATTTTCTCTCTTTTTGGGAGGAGTTTTGTCCCACTGGGTTTTCTCCTTTTCTCCGATTGTGAGAGATTGTTTTGTACATGGGTACCTAACATGGCCTAGTAGCCGAGACCCATCTTTATGTCTTTTCACCCACCTAAGCTACGCTTGAGGGGGGTGTTAGTGTAGGTTTTTTATTTTCCTTAGGTTAGGAAATATTTATTTTTCCTACACATTATTAAGCATACTTAGGTTATGTGAGACATGGTTTATGTGAGGACATGTGGTGTAACCCATTGATTACATGTGTTTCTCTCACCCACACTTGGGTGGTTGAGTCTCACACCCTCTTTTGGCCTTTTATGCCACCTCACGAAACCATTATCCTATCTCCTTCTAAGTAGGTTATGCCACATGTTTGGAATTTTCCAAGTAGGCATAACTCCCACCTAATTTGGTTATTTGGGAGTTATTACCCCTTTTGGAATTATATGCCCATATTATGCTATATATTCAACACTCACCTCTCCCTCCTACCTAGTCCAGATGAGCCCATATCAGGTTAGTTAGTTCAAGGGAGTGTTGATGCATATTGTATCATTTTGAGTGTGATAATATCATCATTTTGTTATTGCACCAAATTCTAGCATTTCATCCTCTTGTTGCACTCGTGTAGAAGGTTAATCTTGGTTTTGTAGGTGGTCCTAGGTGCTTGAGTTCATCAACAACTCTTACATATCTAACCACCTACAAGGGTGACAAGGGTCCTCCAGGAACACATAAACAAGCATGAGGGAAACACAACACACACACAAATCTAATCTACAGCTAAAGAAGAGGTTCCCTCCTAGTCCTCATCAACCAAGAGGTCATATTTCTCCCAATCTAGATCATTATAAGCGGAAGCAATACAAGCTTGCAAGGGTGGGATAGCAAGGGGAGGACCCTTCAACTCTCCTATGACAAGAGCCAAGGAAGAGGTCCCCTTAAGGTCTTCTTCGCTCAACTCCTATGAGGTAAACATCAACGATTTTATAAAGATCACTAAGAGAGTCGGGACATCATCTACAGAGTTGATCATGCACTTGATGAGAGTTCCATGTGTCAACTGAGTGGGTGATGAAGGAGCACTACTGACCTCACCAAGAGACCCGGGGGCAATGACAAACTTTGTGGACATCAGGGTTGCCTTCATCACTAGGATGGCACAAGCCAATGTAGGAACAACTTCTAAAGAAGGTGATCCATTCTTCTAACCCCCATTAGAAGCAGGATCATCCTCCAACTTGTGCTTCATCGAAGGATGCAAGATCCCCATAGATGAAGTAGAAGGTGAGGAGGAAGAGGAGAAAACAACAGTGGACACTATCGAAGTATTCAACATATCCACGAGTTTGGGAAAAGGTTGGATGTCCGGAAGGGACATCAGGAGAGGAGGCTTAGTTGAAGGAGCAATGAATACTTGCACCCTTTTAGGGTGAGGATCATCCATGTTCACAGGGGGAGTTGGAAGCAAGATCGAGATGGAGGGAATTGAAGCAAAAGGCGTGGAAGAGGACATAGTAGAAGACACCGAATTATTAGTTATTGGTTCCCCTTCCTCCTTCTACAAGGCAGCCTACTCAATGGCCAAATCCTTCCTCCAATGCTTACGTTCATGCATAAGGTGGTTTCTTTGGCTTTGAGAGCTAAAGGTTGCAACTTAAGGAGTGAAGGGCTCCTATTCAGCCATCGGAGTGTCCACAACTATTTTTGGTGGAGGGAGTGATCTTAAATAGGAACAGAAGGAAGAGATGGACAGATAGAGACAACAATAGGTGGAGAATCAAACTCAAGCACCTTAGTGGTGGGCCTCTTCCCATTTGCTACCCTAGGGGTAGGAATAGTAGGAGACTGCAAAGGCCGAGACATAGAGGTGACTCTATGGGAACCCTTCCCCTTACCATACACAATGGGTCGAGGCTCTGTGGGCAAGACAAGAAGGTCGAACACCTAGCGCTTTCCCTTCTATCAAGCAGGCACCCTCAGACTCCCCAAGAGACACATAGGGCAGAAGTTTAAGGTGCCACAGTAGGACGGGAGGCAAAGGCAGGTGGAACTACAGAGGAAGAAGAAGAAGAAGGACCCTGAGTGGACTTCTCCTTTTTTTGAGCGGTAGAGGCAACACTATGTTGCACTATCATGGAAGCCTTGATTGAAATAGCATAGGGAGAAGGAGGATAGGTCACTTTCGATGTTATTCCCCCATTCTTGTATTTTACATAAGTGTGATACAACATGTATGTCCTAGGAGGGATATGACCAATAGGGGAAAGCCAAAAGTGATCAAGTGAGTACCCTCCATGTGCCACCATCGGTTTGTAACCGGTGGCGTGGACTACATGCACAAAACCCTCATGAGATAATTTCAATCATTTGTGGATCACTGAGGGGACTTCATCCATGGAAACTAGCCAAGGAATGCCTAGTTTCACTTTGAACAAATTAGACCCCAAGTTAATATCAAAGAGGGCATTCAGAGTCTTGGGCCCAATCAGGACTAACAGGGTGATAGAATTGATGGGAGGAACAAAAAGCCCATCATGTGTATTATATAGTGCTTTTAGACTCATGTGTAAGAAGTTTATTAACATGATCTCCTTCGTGATAACATTAAACCAACATGTAGGATCAACAAGAATTCCAGTTATGGTATTCTTGTTGATACGAGCAGGAATGTACAAAGGATAGGGTTCTTTATTAGCATTCATCAAAAAATCTTGCAAGGTGAAGGTTATATTAGGAGACCCACTCACAGGCTACACAAACGGGATGGGAAGATGCATGAAGGAAGCCATCTTCACATACACTAGAAAGGACTTTCTCAGAAGCCCCCAAGGGTTTCACAATTGAACAATGACCTATTCAAGGTTTCATTCTACAATTCTTATAGACTCTTCTTAGTTACGTCGCTACAAGTCATAGGTTGGGTTGCAAGGCTAGGTTCCTTGCAACACACACACCCAAAACACACCTAGAATACAAGAGAAGAGTACCAAAACAGTTCATGCATCGGGTTCACCAAAATGTAGAGGGGGACCAAGTACTTAGGACCCCAGGTCATGGGAGGGTCTAGAACAATCAACTGCCTTGATCTACCTCACACTAAAGGATTGTTTAAGATAGGTTGGATGTTTGAGGTAGGTGAAAAGGAAGGGAAATTGATTTGCCTCTCTTCCAAAAGACTCATGCACAGAAGATGAACGACAGTGCGACACACTGACATTCATATGGAAAGAGAGTATAAAGTAAGTCGAGACTAATAGAGAACTTACTAACAACCTAATAAATATAATTTTATATGATGAAGAAAAGAAAAATGCAACTAAAATGCTAAAACCACAAGAAGAATACTTTAACTTGAAAGATAAACTAATTATAAGCAAAATGACAAGCAAGGGTGGTAGAAATGCAACTTACGATCAGTCCAGCCTTTTGCAAGCTCCACATGAACAAAATACCTACACACATCCAAACGAGGAAAAATGTTGAGGTTGTTTCAAGGCTTGCTGTAGTCAAACCCCCATTTTGATGTTCCCACCTCCATGAACAACTAGAATAGTGACGATATAGAAAGCACGATAAAGAAAGTATTAAAAGGAAGAATACCAAGCAATGCTAACAACAATATGCTACTAAATCAATACAACAATGTTAAATGAATGGATATCACCTCTCAACAAGATGCTCTCAAGGCACATGAAGGAAGATGTGAGCTCGTAAGCTTGAGGATGCCAACATTTCTTCAACAATGAGAGGAGTGAAACCAACAGAGTGTCAACTTGGAGCTTCAAAAATAGTGGAAGTACTATGAAATGAAGTGTGTAGAAGTGAGTGTGATCAAGTGAGATTGAAGAAGATGAATTGAATGAAGAAGATATTCTTTTAAAGATGAGATGGGAACCAAAAGAGCCATTCAAGGTCAGTCGAAGGGGCAGAGGCGTTATGCTTCATCACCAATTGAGAAGTGTAATGCCTCTATAGATTCTAGAGGTGGGAATCCTATCAAGACGACAGCGCGCTGTGTAGACATCCATGCACCATGGATGGAGAGTGGACAAAGGAGGTGGAATAGCATTATCAAGATTTATTTTTCTAAGGTAAAGGGGTGTAAATGGGAATTTGTGAGGGGTGAAAATTCATGCCATTACAGATCCAAAAAATTATTTTCTTACACTCACACAAAAGGTACTAAACTACTTTCAAATTTGACATTTCCACACTTAGAGAACAAGCCCTTACAATTTCATGCCTGCACATGTACCTATACCTCATTCTATGAACGTATCTATGCATCAAGCTTTCATGTCAAATATGTAAATTCACCCATCAATACTTCCTCATGACACAAATTCCATACCACTCTAAACAATATGTTAATCCACTCTATCAAACTCATTTTTCATCTAATCACATGACCATATCTATCCCAAATCCCCAAATTTATTCATCCATACCTCATAACACCAATATTTTCCTTACTTGACAACCTATCACATTAAAGTATACAAATATCCCATTTTTTCACAAACTATCACATCTCACATTCCTACAAAGATTTCACACACTTCACAAACATCTAATATAACCATGAACACATACAACCCAACTCATTCCCACCAATATTATATTCAAAATCATTCACAAATATACTCATTCAACATTCCAAATTACTCTTCCAAATCTTACATACCTATGAATACAAAAATTCCAAATCCATCAAAATTATATTCTCAATTTGTTCATTCACCACCCCCTCAAATAAACATATACCTCAAACCCATAAGTACTAAAACAATATCTCACAACAACAAACCATTCAACAAAATCAATTGGCATCACAAATAGCACCAATTAGCACAACAAATCACTTGGCATCACAAATATAAAGCTTGCAAAATAAGATAATTGACATTAAATTAGGAAATACAAATAAAAGCTACACAGTTGAGAATATATATCCTTATCCATTTGGTAAAACACTACTTATGGTTCCCTTCCCCCTAAACTTTGAAATTCTAAAGTTTTACAAGTACAAGGGAAGAGGTGATCCACAAGAACATATATGAGAATTCCACATAGCATGCTTAGATGTCATTTATAATGACACATATGTGATGTTCCTTTTTCCCCAAAGTTTAGGAGGACAAGCAATAGAATGGTTCACTTGCACCATGGTATTAAAACCTTCCATGAACAATCACTTCTCTTACAACATTGAACATGAGATATTCATGACTAATTTATGCAACACCCAAAATAAAATGGAGAATCATTTGCTTCATTCCTACAATGATGGAGAAACATGGCTAGTAAATTCCCATGGCCTATACTAGAAAAAAAATCATGTGAACTTTTGTTCAAAGCCTCATTCAAGAAATGAGTTTCCACCTTCAATTACAATTCACTAACACACTTGATGAGATTATAGAGAAAGTAATTACTATTGATAAAGCTCTCATCATAAAAGGACTTGTGAAAATTTACAAACATATCAAATACCATGCATCACACTTCAATAAAAAACCTTGCCTATGGGCAAATAATAAGAATGTTATTAATGACAATAGTGGACATTAAGTTTGTGCAAAACATAAAACCACCATCTAACACAAAAAAAAAACCAAAATGTGAATCTTCCAAAAGGAGCACTAAGAAAATAAAATAATATTCAACAAAAATACACTCCCTTAGGGGAGTCCATTGGAGCTATATTGAAGAAATTAGTCTAAATCCATCTCGTTAAGCTTCCAAAGCTAAGACAATATGATGAGCCACAATTTAAACCCTCATGGTACAATGGAAACAACTATTGTTAGTACCATAGAATAAAATGCCACAAGACACCTAACTACATGAAATTAAAAAATTATCATCCAAGACCTTATTGATCAAGGGGATGTAGATGTTGCATCTCATCCAAAAAATTCTACCAATAATTATCTTGGTATCTACAAGGATCCAATCCCTTATCATTGAAACAATAATGACTTGAGTAATGGATAATAAATTCAACCATTCATGACTTCATAGTGGGACATATTGAATGAATCAATAATTGTATCGCCACTATCACCATTCCAAGAAAGACTCCTAAATTTATAATTACTACACAACATGGGAAAGTTACCCTTTGAGGAGCCCCACTCTAAATAAAAAACTTGAATAACCTGTTACCATTTGAATACAATCTTAAAGACCATATGAAGAAAACACTAACCCAAATTTTCATATTAAAACTCCTTCACATAACTTCGATAGTTTCAAGCAATATTTTATCTCTATCTCCTTTTAATGGATATCAAGATTGAAAAATAAAGTTGTAGATGCTATGGAAACTATTAGATCTTTCCTAGATATGCCTCACAATAGTCAGAGATGTGAATTTCTAGTTGAACAACTTTTGGTTCATGCCTTCAATGTCCCTGAGTCAAAATTAATCTATAAAATTGTTGGTCCTAATTTACTATGGTACCATGATATTTATGCTTACCTTCATGATAATACCATTCCACCCAATCTAATCCATAATCATAATAAAACCTTTATCCAATGTTCATCCCACTTCACCATTCTTGGTGACATATTATACTGAAAGAGTCTCGATGGTACATTACTATAATGTTTTAACTCAGCCAAAGCTAAAATTACCTTACATGAGGTTCACAAAGGTGTTTGTGGGTCACATTCTAGTGGCCCCACCCTTTCTAAAAAGATACTAAGGATAGGATACTATTTTTCGATGATGGATCAAGAGGCACATCAATTTGTGAATAAATGTCGATAGTGTCAACAATATGGATATCTCATTCAAGAAACAACCCAAGAGTTGCAACCAATTACCACTCCTTGCACCTTTTCACAATGGGGACTTGACCTCATATGTAAAATTACCCCAACCTCATCTAATGGCCACTATGACTAAGTACTTTACAAAGTGGATAGAAGCCATCGAATTAACCTACATCACCAACAAAAGGATAAGTTCATCCTTAACTACCTATTTTTCTAGTATGATGATCCCCACACCTTATCACAGACAACAATACCCTTTCAAAAACTAAGATATTTATAGTATTTGCTCATAATTCTATATACAACACCACTTTTCTACACCATACTATTCATTGGGAAATCGTCAAGCTGAGGTGTTTGAAAAGACCATACTCAAGATAGTTAATGATGATGGTCATGATTGGAACATCTAACTCAACCCTGCCTTATGGTCTTATTGTACTAGCATTTGAACACCTACTGGTGCTACACCATATTCCCTAGTCTATGACACTAAAGAAATTTTCCCTATTGAGGTTGAAATCCCTTTTTTAATGGTGTCTTTGCAACATCTTTTCGATAATGAAGAGTATCAAGTATTTAGGATACATGAGCTAGAGTTTCTAGACCAACGATATCTTAGTGTGTTGAATTTTTTGCAAGCCTATCAAATTTGTCTTCATCATAGTTACTACAAAAGGATCAAGACCCAAAGTTTTCAAGTGGTTTATTTATCCCTAAAAGAAAATCAAAAGAATAAAAAAGACCAAGATAACAAAGGAAAATTTGAATATAATTGGTTGGGGCCATTTATCATCACAAGAACTATGGTTCAGGATCTTACCAACTTGCAACACCTAAAGGTGAACACTTACAAGATCACATCAATAACAATCATCTCAAGAAATATCATACTTAACCATCGAGGTATCCCAAAGTAAAATTAAAAATTAAAAATAAATAACCCATCCAATGGTGAAAACCACATCAGCAACACCTTGGTCAAGTACCATGATGAAAACTTATTTATAGGCATCATGTTTATCAAAATACAAAATATAAAAAATGGAAAAATAGTAAATATAAAAATCTTCCTCTATTGAAAACCACTTCATTGGTACTTTGGACAAGTACCATGGTGAAAACTTATTTATAGGAACCATGTGTATTAAGCACCATCTACCATGTATCAGGTTCTTATCCATTCCATTCATAATAAAGTCACCATTCCACCCATATCTAGCTACCTGCCATATTTTCACTTATATGTGGTACCTAGCATGACTTTGTAATTTACGAGTGTCTAACATTATCCATCCAACCTAGTATCATATTAAAATAAATCCACTTAGTCTATAATAAATGACCCTACCCCTAATTGTGAGAGTTTTTCTTAATCCTAGTCATCGAATTGGATCATTCTTATTACCTTAAATTGAAAATCCAAAAGCATCAAATATTCCACAATATCAAAAAAATAGTAAATATTCAAAAAACCCAAAAAACATTAAATATTCCAAAAAAACCAAAAACATTAAATATTCCAACAAAATCCAAAAATATTAAATATTCCAAAAATATCAAAACATTTAAATATATCAAAAATTCAAAAGAATAAATTAACACCTATACAAAACAACCCATCCAAAATAAAAATATCACACATAATAAATTAATTGTCAAAATCATCTTTGAAAAAGTAAGCAAAATTAAATGACACATTAATTGAAATCTAGAGCCTTCATGAGAAATTGCAAGCTAGGACCACTATTGAAACAAACCAATACCTACACACCTATTGCCTAGATCATTTAATTCATCATCCCAATCAATGCTTTAACAAATATATCTTTCTTACAATAGGAAAATCTAGGATAACAATTACACTCTCTTTGGAAAGAGATGTGATGGATTTGATATGTTGTCATTTAGTCGTTTCTTTTTTATTTATCTTTTTGTATCCTTTCGATTCTTGCTCGAAGCCACCTTAATTTTTCAATATCTTGTTGTGTCCATAGAAGCACAAAATGGAGCGTGGTCATTACTTTTATATGTTGTGCTTGTGGGACGTTATTATAATACAACCATGTTGAATAATTTCCTTGTGTGTGTTGAGGTAGCTTCTTTCATAATAAACATACTTTACATATCAAGTTATTCATACCTTTTATGCAATAGAGATATCATTCTCTAGCATTCAAACAAGATTTTTTTATGTTTGATATGAATAGGAATAATCATATTTATTTGCAAAGTAAAAGTCCATATAAAATATATGACACCGCACTAGTTCTTCATACTTTGGTGCATAGTCTCTATTTTTTATATCAAAATAAGGGTTTATCTTTAAAAAATTTAACATAATCAAAAGAAAAAGAAAAATCATTTTCCCATCCTATTATCCAATAAACATACCATATCATAACTATAGCTTTTATTTGGTATCTGGTCAACACAATTCATTTATCCATAATCATCCTAAATTACTTATTCTACCTTACTAATCATACAAACCATTCTATCTATGTATCATGACAAAACCAAAAAATATTTGTTTTTGTTTCACTACATATCTATATAATCCCTATATACACAATCATTAGTATCATCATCACAGCATATACATCCAACATCCATAATCATAGTATGATCAGTAAATAACATAATCAATCATAGCATCAAGGTACAATCATCATATAGGAAATCATAACATCATATCATAATACGTCGCATCATATAGAAATATCAAATAAGAAACATCATTGCATACATATATCCATCATATAGCATAATAAAATAGGAATCATCTCAAATGCATACATCAATCACATAGATATCCACCACATGGACACATAGAAAGACATCACATCATACACCAAGTCATCTCAACATCCTACTTTGTTGTCCTTTGTGCCAGTAATACTAAGAAGCTATCCCTCTTTTCCTAGTACCCATCTCTCTCCTGGTGAGCTTGATCTCACTCAAATAGGGCCACTATTAATCTAACCCACATATCTCCATCCTTGTCACCACCTCCCCATATCCTCATCCATCACCACCTCCCCCATCTCCTCCTACATCCCCACCATCTCCACATCCTCTATCTCTTCCTCCCTGCCCATCCAATCCTCTCCCATCACCTCCTCTCCTCCTCAACCATCATCCCCACCTCCTCCCTATTGTCCATCATCTCCATCTCCTCCTTATCCTTTCACCTACCCTCCATCCCCACCTCCATCCTAGGCTCCATCTTTGTCACCACCACTCGCATCTCCCCCACCTACAACGCTCCCCTCCTCTCTCTACCTCTACCTATGGGCCCTAGATGGCTTCATATCTCATCTATGTATCCCCACTGCTCCACCACCTAGATGTGTCAACCGAATTAGTAGATTTCTTGCCCATCTATCAAAATTAGGAGTTGTCCCTACATCCCTAATTATCACACCCCATTCCCACTAAATGGGAACCCAAGGCTAAATTAGGAGTTGTCTTGCCCGTCTATCAAAATTAGCAGTTGTCCCTACATTCCTAATTGTCTCTCCCGTCTATTTATTTTTCTCTCAAGGAAAATTAAGGAACTTCTAGATATGGGAAATGTTTAAAGGTACATTATTAGGGTGCACAATCCATTTTATAGGGGGGTGGTATCGAATTGACATCTACAACCTTTCATTTCATTTCCCAAACAATAGGTCTCTCAATCTCATCAAACATCATTTTGGAGCCTTAGGGTATTGAAATTTTTGATAAATCTCAATCTAGGGCTTTCCATAATGACATATTTTTATAAAAAAAAATGGAAGAGAAGACACCATCTAAGTTGGTGTAGGAATAGTTGATTGATGTGCTACTGTTGCACATAAATCTTCATCCTTTAATTTGGGGTAGATGTAGATGTAGAGATGGTGGAGGTGGGTACTTTAAAGGCTCAACAATTTGCTTTAGAAGGGGATATGTGTGTGCACAAGAAATAACTCTTAGTATTGTATAACAAAATCCAACAAGTGTGTGAATTTTAATTAACGCTACTATGGATTCAAAACACTTGTTGGTTACACATAAGTGGGACAAGTTATAAATTTGTAGTATATTTACCTTGCCATTGCTAGAGGATGGGATGTTGAGTTAGGCTACAAAGAAATGTGAGATTATCTTAGGTGTATAGTTCTATTATTTAGAATACTATATAATTAATCAATTTCCCACCCCAAAGGTGGTCCAATGAAAATTGAGGATGGTCTTGAGCCTACAAGATAAGATGGAGACTCTACACATGTTCTCAATGGATGGGTTTTTAAGTAGGCTAAAAAATTGATGCAAGTAAAAACTCAACCTCTCAAGAGCACACACACATGCTCTGATACCACTAATGAAAGAGGGGATGCTCTCTAAATATCACTGTCAAATCCTTTGTCAAAAACCATTCAACAAATCATAGAGATTTTAAAGCAAAACAATAACTATGAAGCAATTTCCATTAATTCAAACTTGCACAAATGACTTACAAACATCCATATATCTGATTATATCAGATATTATAGTCAATAAAACTAATATACATAAGTACAAACAAATTATAACTAGATTTTAAACATGAAACTACTAAGCAAACATAGTTGCAATTTCTCTCCCTTCCTATAAACTTCAAACAACAAAAATCTACACTTGCAATCTTCAATATGTGGATGAATCCACCTTCAACCATGGAATTAATCTTCCATTTATTTTCTCAACACTCTCTTAGACCTACAAAATCATGGCTTCTATGTTCTTTCTTTAAAAATACACGCTTGGGAAGCATCAACTTCAATCTGGAAGCTACAACCCCTAAAAATAATCAAAATAAAGCATATAAATTAACTCCTTCACACCTTTCTTATAACTCCCAATTTTCTATACCGAGAAACGGAAAATATGATTTCAAAAATGAATTTAAAATCATTAAATGCTAAAAAGCATCTTTTGTAACCTCTATCCATGATTGGCCAAGGAAAAGTAGCCACCTCCTCACAAATAGGAGCCAAACTTGGCAAAAATAAATAGTTACACAGCTTGGGAATCCAAATATTCCATGCTATAGTTGAGGGGATTTAATGAATTTTCCCCACTTGTAATTCCCCAAAAATCCCACTCCAAGGTATGCTTTTTGTATTAAGACACCAAGCATATCACTTAAATTGACTCTAAAATAAAAAATGATGCAACAATTGAAATTTGACCAAATATTAAACAAATATTTTGGCCTTAATGTCATATTTATTTCTCACACATAAATTATTAAAATAAAAATTTAAATCACTCCTTTTTTTGGTTGATGTTGATTGCACTTTGACTTAGGATGCTCCAACATCAGACACCCTAGGTAGAAATAAATGTTTCATGAGTTGCACTTAGAAACATTTGTAGAAACTATGTCTATCTTGGATCCACCTCATTGCCCTGTCCACTAGAATCTTTTTGTGCACCACTTTTTGCCAACTTACAACATTATATCTTTTCATCTTTACTCCTCTACCCTTCATGTATTTCAAAACTTTCAATCTGACCTCCCACCAATATATTCCAATAGAATTAATAATCAAACATATACCTCCACCTTCAACAAAACAAATGTAATTCATTACCTTTATTGTTGTTTTACCTTTATCCTCTCCTTCTACCATGCCTCCTCCATGAAATTTCATTATTTCAACGCCTTCTGTAAGACATAAAATCATTACAATCTATTTTTTTCACTCAAAACAATATTAGTACCATTATCAAGAGACTCATTTCCACTTTCCCTAACAATGAATCATAGTCACAAATCAAAACATCTTCATCTCCACTTTTATCTAACAAAGATTTATCAAAAAACTCTTCATTTACCTTCACTTTACACTCTTCAAATTCAAATTTGTCAAATTGATCTACTGCTGCAATAAAGTCTTTATCAAAGTAAACATCAAAATCTAATTTTACCTCACCTTTTGTTGTAACCTTTGTCTCACCTAAGATTAACTCATCCCACTCTCTTTCAGCTATTTCCGTCTGCATTAATAAATCATCCCCTTCACTTTCTTCTATGTCCTTCAAAGGACACTCTTCTGTTGCAACATCATTATACTCACATTCATCTTCATAACAACGTTTATCAAAATTAAATTTTAGCTTAGTATCCTCCACTGTTGCAACTTCTACTTCATCTTCATCCTTCAAATTTGGGGTAGATGTAGATGTAGAGATGGTGGAGGTGGGTACTTTAAATGCTCAACAATTTTCTTTAGAAGGGGATATGTGTGTGCTCAAGAAATAAATCTTAGTAGTGTATAAAAAAATCCAAAAAGTATGTGAATTTTAACTAACCCTACTATGGATTTGAAACACTTGTTGGTCACACATAAGTGGGAGAAGTTATAAATTTGTAGTATATTTACCTTGCCATTGCTAGAGAATGGGATATTGATTTAGGCTACAAAGAAATGTGAGATTATCTTAGGTGTATAGTTCTATCATTTAGAAGACTATATAATTAATCAATTTCCCACCCCAAAAGTGGTCCAATGAAAATGGAGGATAGTTTTGGGCCTACAAGATAAGATGGAGACTCTACACATGTTCTCAATGGATGGGTTTTTAAGTAGGCTAAAAAATTGATGCAAGTAAAAACTCAACCTCTCAAGAGCACACACACATGCTTTGATACCATTGATGAAAGAGGGGATGCTCTCTAAATCTCATTGTCAAATCCTCTCTCAAAAACCATTCAACAAATCATAAAGATTTGAAAGCAAATCAACAACTATGAAGCAATTTCCATTAATTCAAACTTGCACAAATGACTTACAAACATCCATATATCTAATTATATCAGATATTATAGTCAACAAGACTAATATACATAAGTACAAACAAATTATAACCAAATTTTAAACATGAAACTACTAAGTAAACATAGTTGTAATTTCTCTCCCTTCCTATAAACTTCAAACAACAAAAATCTACACTTTTAATCTTCAATCTCTGGATGAATCCACCTTCAACCATGGAATTAATCTTCCATTTGTTTTCTCAACACCCTCTTAGACTTGCACGATCATGGCTTCTATCTTCTTGCTTCAAAAAGCCACGCCTGGGAAGCATTAGCTTCAATCTAGCAACAACCCCTAAAAATAACCAAAATAAAGCATATAAATTAACTCCTTCACACCTTTCCTATAACTCCCAATTTTCTATGCCAAGAAATGGTCAAATATGTTGGAAGATGAATTACTTTGAGAGGGGGGGTAAATCAGAATAATGTGAAAATTTAACTTTTAAATCTTGAAATGCACAATGAATGATGACTTTGAAAACATCCAACAAAGAACCTTTAAACATAATGATTTTCTTGAGTAACTTTACAGACCACTGTCAAAGCATAATATAAATTGTTCATATAAAAGTGATTGAACAATTCTCTGTATAATGCTTTAGATTCACAATTTATAACAGATTTAACAACATACATTCATGATAGTTTGAACTCTATACTTTGAAACCTTTTAGAAAGAAACATAAACATGTATCAGAGCATTGCATGAAATTCTTTTGACATATGACAAAAATGAATGACTGACATCAACAACTTCATGCAACTGATGACGATATTGTAATCAAGCAAATAAACCATTCACACATAGAAACATCACATAACACCAAAAAAATTGTCCTGAGTGGAAAACCCTCACGGGGAATAAAAATCACTCGAAAAATATTTCCTTTATTCACTTAGAGCACCAACTCTTTACAGTTCAGGAGCACCAACTCCACCAAAAATTTTGAAGCACCAACTTCAGTAGGAGCACCAACTCCTTTACAAAGTTTCTCAATAACTATGCAAACTGTCAGGACCTTATAACTACATTATTTTTGCAATTACAAAATCTCAATAGAGTACATATAAAAGATATACAATAATTCCCATTATAATCTATAATGAATATGACAGTACCAAGATAATCACACTAAAATTCTGAATGATGTCTCTATTTTTTAACCAGAGAAATCAAACAATTTCAGCTCTCATCTATCTCTTTTGAATACAAGAATATTTTTGTTAGAAACCCTTATTCTTTTTCACAAAAAACTCAGTTATTTCATTCCAATCTCTATGTCTTTTCAATGGCTGAAAATACCATGCTTTTATAGACTGGAATATTAAAACCTTATTCACATTTTGTAAACCCTTTATTCCAAAAATTTTGAAACCCTTGGGTTAACTAGGGTTTATCAAAAATGGAAAATACATTTGAACAAAAACTATCTATTCTCATTTTGAAGTAACTAAATTAGAAACAAATGCAACTGAAATCATTTTACCTTTTCACTTTTGATGAAGGAAAAACTTATCAACATTTATTTTGAAGAACCAAAAGATTGTGCAGATATTATCTTACTATGGTGGCCAAAAACTGAAAACAAATCTCACAAGATCTGCCTTCTTTACTTCCACTTAGAGTTGCAAGTCAACCATTCTTCTTTCTACACTATCCATCATATTGCTGGCTCAAGCAAAAAAACCATCACTGAAGATTCAATAACTATCACTGTAAACATGCATGGCAGCTAGGGTTTGTCTTCAGAACAAAACGAAAATGACAAAATGATTTTTCCCTATCTTCTTTGCTATGAAAGCTTTCGAGAACTTCACTTCATTTTGTAATCATTTGAAGTCCGTGTGATAATTCAAATAATACCTTTATTATTGCTTTCGACCTTTATTATTGTTGTCGATACACGAGCCACTGTCCATGTGACCCATTTACTATACAAAGCCATAATGCATTTGACTGACAATAGATATTTCAAGATAACCGGTCGTCACAAAAATATGCCATATAAATAATACTTGATAAAACTCTCACAAATGCCAAAATAATGTGAGAAGTAAATATATCACAAATGGCTTATGTAAAGTTATTAATTAAATTTTCAAAGAATGAACCATGAAACCTCTTACAATTAAAATGTTCCACCATTTATTCAACCTAAACCAAAGAACCTGTACAATGATCATCAACTGAGCCTTGCAAGATCCTGAAATAATACTATGATCAATGATGTATCACTTGAAACTTTTGCCAAACAACCATATATCACTGAAACCTTAACATACATGCCAAACAACCTATATGAAAGAATAACCCCATGTGATATATATATATCCTCTGCACATGAATCCAACATGATCAGTACCACAAAACAAAATAGAAAGTAAACCATCCAAATCACTATCCACAAAGTACTGAATACAACAATAACCAAATGCACCAAGTACCATAATGCCAATGCCAAACCAAGTGACAATCAATCAGTTTTGACATCAAGGACAAATATGGCACAAAGAGAAAGTCAACAAAATATTCTTTCAAAAATGAATTTAAAATCATTAAATGATAAAAAAAATCTTTTGTAATCTCTATCCATGATTGGCCAAGAAAAAGTAGCCACCTCCTCACAAATAGGAGCCAAACTTGGAAAAAATCAATAGTTACACAACTTGGGCATCCAAATATTCCATGCTATAGTTGAGGGGCTTTAATGATTTGTCCCCACTTGTAATTCCCAAAAAATCTCACTCCAAGGTATGCTTTTTGTATTAAGACACTAAGAATGTCACTTAAATTGACTATGCCTCTATCAAAAATCCCAACATGTGCACTCTAAAATATTGTGTTTATGCTCTGCCATACTATCACTACCATTCTACGTATTCGTCTTAAAAACTTGCACTTGTGTCACCTGTAAAACCGTGCATGTTCCTAGCACTATCTAAAAATTTGTGCCTACATTTTTCCTAGAAGCCTGAGCCCTTTGGTAGTGACCTTGTAGGATTCTCTAACGAGTTTGACATATTTTACAACTCAATTATCTCCTGATCATCATTAACCATACCATCTTACACCTCATCATCTTAATTGGACCTTGCCATTTTCACTTTTCCATGATCACCCAATTTGACCATAAACCCCATTTTATCAAATTTCCCACCCTCCCCATCATTTGGACTTGTCATTTCTATTTTAGACTTGATAATTTTGTATCATCATTAATCTCCCATCATTTTGTCACCCTCACTACTTTAAAACCCCTTGTCATCCTTTGATCACCATTATCATCCTATCATCTTCCTCGTTTGGACCTGCTATCATTCAATGTCACCCCATTCTCAATTTTGGACTTGGCATTAAACCTTAATTCCCCCATCATTTTATCATCCTAATCATCCCATTAGTCATCTTGTGTCATCATTACCCCACTTGTCATCTCTAATCACTTTTTTTGTCATTTATCCCCTAGTTTATCTCCTAGCTATCCTTCCAATTCATCCTCTTAATCCTACTCATCATCATACCTATCCAATCCAACCATCATACTTGAAAATCAAAATTGTCACTAGGGTTTTAATCTAGATCTTTATTCATCCTCCTAATCTAGGGGTAGCTTAAGAACTTGTCTATCTTAAGTTGCGTCCTTGATTGATTAGCCCATCCTTTTTTGGACTATTTAGCCTAAGGATTTGAATTCCTTAGTTTTTCAAAACATCCTCTATCTAACCTTGCTTAGGAACTTGAGTATCCTAAGTAAGTAAAGATAAATCCTAAATATTGCCCCATCCCAAGGATCTTGCTTTTTAAGATTCATTGTAAAATTTATTTTGCACATATCCCTTACCATAGGTTCATCCTCCAATCCAATCAATCAATCAATCTTCTTGAATCAATCTTAATCCTAATCTAAGTAAGTAAAGATAAATCCTAAATATCGCCCCATCCCAAGGATCTTGGTTTTTAAGATTTGTTGTAAAATTGATTTTGCACATATCCCTTACCAAAGGTTCATCCTCCAATCCAATCAATCGATCAATCATCTTGAATAAATCCTAATCCAAGTTTTTGGTCACCTCATAATAAAACTCCTAGCTAGAGGGGCCAAAATTCCCTCTAACTTTGATGTCTCACAAATTAGGGGAGAAGAACCTTTTAATCCATCATCATCTACCAAATTTTTTGAAAATGTTTTGGGAACACAATCCAATCCTAATCCACCACCCTTCATAAACACATCACAATAATTTCATAATTTACCCCTAGTCTCATCATAGCTAAGGGTTATTATCCTGCCTAACACCCATGTCACTTATACATACATCAACCCAACTACTTCAACACAACCTCCTACCACACCTGTCCATACTAACTTCATTCATCAACAAGGACCTAATGTCTCCCAACCTCCACAAAATAAAAATATCAATCCCCTAACTCAAAATCTCCAAACTATTAATCCCCCTCCACCACCTCTTAATCATCAAAAATATTAACAACCCTCCACCACATAATCAAAATATCAATATCCCCCCCAACATCAAACTACCAATACCAACATAACCTAAATATCAACAATCCTCCTCCCACACCCAACCATCAGCAACAATACACTCAATGCATTAATAACCCTCCTTTACCACCCAATCGTCAACACACTAATAATCCTCCTCTAACACCTTCCCATCAACACCAACATTCTCACAATCAATATTTCCACAATGATTCATCCAATAACCTCAACTTTTCCCAAGCGTTACAAAAAATGAAAGAAATAATCCAAGGGATACAAACCATTTAAACAAGGAGGACTTATAGGTTTGAGGACAAATGCCCATATCCATTTGACCAATCCATACTATCATTCCATTCCCTAAAGACTATGAAATCCCCAAATTCACAAATACAAGGGGAAATGGGATCCAATTGAACATCTCAAAGAATTTAATGTAGCATGTCAAGAGGTTGCCTACAATCTAGTTTACCTAATGAGACTCTTCCCTAGGAGCCTTGGGGGTTGAGCCCTATAATGGTTTACACACCTCCCCCGGGGATTAATAACATATTTTTTTGATCTAGTTGAGAGGGTTGTCACCTAATTTTCTTACAATATTGAACAAGAGGTAACCTTAGCTAAATTATGCACCACTAAAAAAAAAACCTAGGGAGAGTTTTTTCGTGTTCCTTCAACAATGGAGACACCTTGCAAGCATATTCATCCTCCAAGTTCCCGAAAAAAAAATGGTAAACATCTTTATTGAAAACCTACATCCAAAAATAGCCCCTTCACCTGCAATTACAATGTGTAAACACCTTTGACGGAGTAATTGAAAAGGGTCTAACTATTGAAAAAGCTTTAATTGTTGAAGGGGTAATTAAAATCTATAAAGACCAAAAGAATAACAACCAACAATCTGATGATAAACCTAAATATTGGTCTAAGAAAAAAAATGTTGTAAATGATGGAGTAATTCATAACAAACATGTGCAAAATGTCCAAAGTACATTATTCCAATTACAATCTGTGAGAAACCCAATTTTTAAATTGTAACCATCGAGCAACTCTCAAAGGGCTTCATTCCTTGATTTTATTGCATTATTTTATTTTATTTTATTTTTTAAGATAATGAGTACCTAAAAGACACTTGGAGAGGCAACAAGAACTTATGCCATAGATGGATGGTTTCGATTATGTTTTTATATAAAATTTAGTGTTTTATGACCCTTTATCCTATGTTATTCATAATAGTCATTGTCGTTGTACCAAGATGGTTTAAATTAGGGTTCATTGAATCGTCTAACCTCTGTAAGATTGATAAGGTTTGTCTAGATTATCTTGTTTAAGACTGTCTCAATTTTCTTCCCTAAGGGAGTGTACATACGTCTAGTGGTTTTGTTGGGTCTTAATGGTCCTCTTAGATGATTCACATTTTAATCATTTTATTAATTATTTGGTGTAGGTTGTATGTTTTATACAAACTTTACATCCATGACACCATCACTAGTAACATTTATGTTTTTAGCCCATAGGTGAGGTTTTTTATTAGAGTTTTATGTATGATCTTTGTTATTCTTATAGATTTTGACAAGTCCATTAGCAATAAGATCCTTCTCAACAGTGATCCATTATTCTTTGATTTCTTCAAAGATTTTGGCACATTGTACAGTTAAGTGAAAGCCAATTTTAATGTTAATATTTTGGATAAAGATATCCACAAGTTGTTTTTCAAGAATAGGCCATTTGCATTTTCTAAACTTGTGTCTCCAACATTGTAGGAATGAAGCAAATGTTTCTCCCTAATTTTTTGTGCGTTACGTAAATAGGTCATGGTAACTTCATCTTCTGTGTTATAAGAGAAATGACTGATAAAATTTTCAATGAGTTCATGGAATGTTTTAATACCATGTGGTAAATGGGAGAACCATTCTATTGACGATCCTCCTAAACTTATACGAAAGAGGTGCATTAAGTATGTGTCATTGTCTACAACCTCTAGACATGCTATGCATAATTCTCATATATATGTTCTTAAGGATAATCTCTTCCCTTGTATTTGTCAAATTTATGCATTTCAAACTTATGTGGGAAGGGTATCACAGCTATGTTTCTATCAAATAAATATCGATGTTGTTTGTTTGTCTCATTTGCATGTCGATAATATTCTTATGAAATCTTTAAATTTGTAATGCTAAGTCATTGTTTGGGTTTTTTTGTCGTTGGTTAGATGGAGCATACATTTGATGTTGAGGAATCGATGAAGAATTGTATGACAGATTTTGGTTTTGTGGGATGTTTTGAGGGATGTTATACAAGTTGTATGGAATGTTTTGGTGTTGGGGAATGCTTTGTTGTTGAGGTATGTTTTGTGCTTGAGTAGTGTTGAATGGGTTGTATAAGGTGTTTTGATTTTGTGGGATGAATTATTGTTATGGAATGACATGTGGTTATGGAATGAATTGTTGAACGAAGAGGTGTGTTGAGGGATCTTATATGAATAGTTTCAGTTCAAGTGACATGTGTTTGCATAGGGGTGTTTGAGATTATTGTTGTGAAATGAATTGTTATTGGGGGATACTTATGTTTGTAGATATGTTACATCTAAGAGTTTATGAAGAATGTGGAATGTTGTAAATTTTGGGTAATGTTGAATGTGGAATCTTGTTTTGAAATGGTAAGTGATAGAATTTTTGAAATGGGAGGTCGATATGAATGGTTGGTATTATATGTTCACATTGTCATTTTGGATGCTTGTGTAGCATATGGGATATTAGGAGGCACATAAGATGTGGTGGCTTGGGTCGTGAAAGGATTGTTTGTGTAGTTTATAATGTTTTGTGGTGATGAATGAGGGATGCTTTTGTTTGGAGGATTTGGTCTATGTGTGGTTATTTAGCAGGATATGTAGGGTGATGTATGAGGAATGTTTGTGTTTGGTGGATTTGGGATGTGTGAGAATCTTTGATTGGTCATGTTTGGGTTTTGGTACAATGGATTTATGAAATTTCTAGAAAAAAGTATCAAACTTGTGTCATATGATAGTATAGTTGGTTGACTAAGTATATTTGTCATTGAAGGTTGTGGTATAGCTTCACTGATAGCTTAAACTATAGGCATGTTCTCATGTGATGGAACATTAGATGACATGAAATGTGTGAGTGATTGTCCCTTAAGTTCAAGAAAGTATGTTTTGGGATCTGAAGCAATGAGGGCATCATGTGCTCTAGCTAAGGAGGGATCTTTTTGCATTTATAAAAGTTTTTCTTCATTCATTTCTTCATATTCCACATATTTGTTTATGATGTCTTGTATGATTATTGGTGGATATTGAGGTTTTTTAGTGGTTGTGGAGTTTGGTATTGACAAGAACCAAATAAATGACTAGGCATCCCAATATCTACTTGAGTAACCCTCATGGGTGTCGTGACCTTTGAATTACTAGGATAGATGTAATTATTTTATTGTGACCTTGTAATAGGCATAGAATTTTGACGACCTTATGGATGTGGTATGAATGAGTGTTGTTTTAAGACTAACTATAAGAGATATGTTTCGTAGATTTCTACAAAAAGTGATGTTGATGTTGTTTAGTTGATGGAAGATATGAAAACCTCTAAAAGTTAAAGTTAACCTTGATCTTCATTTTGATAATTGCTAATGACAGTTTTTGCTTGTACTAGACTGATGGGTCCAAGAAAAATGATGATGGTGAGTTCACAAACTTAGAAGTAGACAAGACCACTAACCTAGTTTTCTCAAAAATGTTGATGCTAATCCAACTATCTACTTGAAAAGGTTGACTTCAAAGTAAAAGTTAAACTAGAAGATAAGATGAGAGATCTAAACGAGGTTATGTGTGATATTGTTTGTTGGTGGATTGGTGTTTTCTATTTATGATGATGATGTTGTTTGTCCAAAGCTAAGATAGGTAACCCTAAAAGTTCAAGATGAAATAGTGTGAAATGAATGTGAAAAAAATATCTTTTGTTTGAATGATGAATGTTGTTTGCAAGTTTGGTGTATTATAGGTCTCAAATCCTAGGTTGTTTTTCTAAGGAATTATAGAAATTGAAATTTGCAGTATTTTAGAAAATTGTTTTGATAATCAAATGTGTTGATCTTAGTTTAAAAGGCATCACTACGGGTATCAATTACATCAAGGTAGATATCGTTCATGTATCAAACTATGATCAGAGGTGTCAATATAGGTATCAAAGATGTCACTATGTTTTTCAAAGGCATCATTGTACTATCAAAGTGTCACTATGGCTACCAAAGGCATGAAACTAAAATCAAATGCATCACTGTGTGAAAAACTAGGTTTTGGATTGACAAAACTAGTTTAAATCAGATACGTCAAAGTGTGCTCAAAAGCATCAATTTGTAGATCATATGTTCCACTATGCATATCAAATGCATCAAAGGATAATAAAATGTGGAACAATAATTAGATGTGTCACAATAACAATCAAATGCATGATTTTGAGACTATAACTAAAATTTGAGAGAGTTTCATTCATTTTGACAAGTTGTAACACTAATTTTCACTTGTTTGATTAGCAGGAGTTAGGAAAATAATAAAGAATAAGAGAAAATTGACTCCAAGGTATGCTATGATTGTATTCATGGGTCTTTGTGATAAAAATGAGCCACAAAGTACAACCTATCTATTAAAGGTGTGTTTTCGCGACAAAACACACCAAGATGTGTGAGATTGTTTAACTGGTCATGTTTGGGTTTTGGTACAATGGATTTATAATATTTCTAGAAAATAGTATCGGACTTGTGTCATATGATGGTATAGTTGGTTCAATAAGTGTATTTGGCATTGAAGGTTGTGGTATAGCTTTGCTAATAGCTTAAACTATAGGTATGATGTTCTCATGTGATGGAACATTAGATGACATGAAATATGTGAGGGCTTGTTCCCTAAGTGCAAAAAAGTATGTATTGGGATCTGAAGCAATGAGGGAATTAAGTGCCCTAGCAAAGCAAGGATCTTCTTCTATTTATAAAAGTTTTTCTTCATTCATTTCTTTATATTCCACAAATTTCTTTGTGATGTCTTCTATGATGATTGGTGTATATTGAGGTTTTTATTGTGGTTGTGGAGTTTGGTATTGATAAGGACCAAATAACTAGACATTCCAATCTCTAGTTGAGTAACCCTCATTGGTGTTGTGATGCTTGAAGTATTAGGATAGATGTAATTATTGTATTGTGACCTTGTAATACACATATAATTTTGATGCCCTTATGAATGTGATATGAATGAGTGTTGTTTCGAGATAAACTATGAGAGATATAGTCTATTGATTTCTACAAAAATTAATGTTGATTTTTTTTGGTTGTTGGAAGATATGAAAACCTCTAAAAGTTAAAGTTAACCTAGATCTTCATTTTGATAAGTGTTAATGATGGTTTTCTCTTGTATTAGATTGACGAGTCCAAGAAAAATGAAGATGGTGAGTTCACAAACTTAGAAGTAGACAAGACCACTAACCTAGTTTTCTCACAAAGTTGATGCTAATCCAACTATCTACATGAAAAGGTTGGCTTCCAAGCAATAGTTAAACTAGAAGATAAGATGAGAGATCTAAATGAGGTTATGGTTGATATTGGTTATTGGTGGATTAGTGTTTTATATTGATAATATGATGGTGTTGTTTGTCCAAAGCTAAGATAGGTAAACCTAAAATTTCAAGATGAAATAGTATGAAATGAAGGTGAAAAAATGTTTGTTTTTTATTAAGGGTAAAGCAGGTTTTGATGGGGCCTTGAAACCTAGTATAGACAGGTTTTACAAGGACTTGAAACCAAAACAAAGAGAGGGTTGCCTAAAAAATAAGACACAGACCATCAACAACCAAAACAACATCCATAAAGAGAAAGACAAGAAAAAATGAGTTGTACAAAACAGGTTTAGAAGGGGCCTTAAACCCTTTTACAAATAGGTTTTGACAGTGGCCTTAAACCCATAGATAAACTTGAGCACCACCTGAATTAGCCAGGCGTCAGCAGACCAACTTATTTGAACATCCATTTTTTATCCCAGAAAACCAAAGAGCACCGCCTGAATCAGCCAAGCGTCAACAAACCAACTACTCAGAACATTCATTTCTAATCCCAAAAAAATAGAGAACAAAATGGTGTAAAACACTAACAGGACCCTATTTCTCAACAAAACCAAAAAATGTTTGTTGTTTGAATGATGAATGTTTTTGATAAAGGGTAAAATGGGTTTTACAGGGACCTGAAACCACAGAGTTTACAAAAATAAGGAAAGGACATAAAAGTTCAATAGAAAAAACCAGCTGCCATAAAGGAAAAGGATGGAGCAAACAACAGCCAACCGTAATAGACCAAAAAGGTCAAGCAAAAAAGGCCAGCAAAGTAGATAACAAAAAATTGGCTGCAATTAATCTAGAGTCTTGAGGACAGACTCCGTCTCCGCCTCCAAATTCTGCATATCATGGACTCCCTTTTTAAAAATTTGAATCATCTTCGGAGTGGGGGGGGCCTTTCTCTTCAGATTGGCTCTGGTTCTCTTCGATATGCCAGCATCCTTTTCTTGGCTTTCATCATTGGTCTCCTCCAGGTCCACCACCAGAGACCCCTGTTGGGCTCTGTCTAACTTCTCGGTCATAGCATTAATTATAATGGCGTTGTGTCTGGCCATTCAGTTGTTTTGCTCTGCGACAATTTTGATGGTGTTCCTAATATTCTCAACCTCCATTTCAATCTTTTTGTTATTGTCAGTGTGGTACCGATTTTCATTGCTAAGACCATGATCACCTCGATCCACATCTTTCTTTTCAATCACTACAATCTTGGCTCGCAGCTCATCCAATTTGCTTTGAAGGGCCCAATTTTTTATCTTTAACTCATTAATTTTATTGAAAGTCCATTCCAAAAATTTGAAATAGGAATCAACATTAGTTTTGGCTAAATTCAGAACATCCAAAGCGGGATCCCTTCCAGTGTTTAAACATGTTTTTTCAGGGTTTGGAGTAATAGGGGAACCATCTCTAGCAGATCTTTCCAACAACTGCTTGGTACTTAACTTAGTATTATTGGCACCAGAAGCCTCAGATTCAGGGGAATCTTCAGAATAGGAAACAAGATTTTTTGCCCGGGGGTTCTTATCAGAGTACTAGTTTTGAAGGAGGGGCTTCTCGACTCAAACTCAACACGAACCTTATCAGAAAAAGGGATAGGGTTTTTTTTGCCAGAAGGGACAGCATGCAGGCTAAGGACAGTTCTAGCCAGACTTAGATTGGGAAAATACTCTGAACAACTGGGCTCAGTGTCGTCTTCCTCAGAATCAGGAAGGGTTTCCAAATTAGCGGGGACGGGCAAATTTTGAAAATGCTGAACAATCAACCTAATCAGCCTAGTATGCAGGATAGGGAATCTTCTAGGGTTTTTTTATGATCATCCAAGCTTTTCCTAAGAGAGCAAAAAAGATAATAGGGGAGCGAAACCCTTATCTTGTAGCGGAAGTGATTGAGGAGAGCAAAGTGATAGCCATAAACCCTGGTGAAGCGCTTGTCCACCATAATGTACTCCATGATGACCCGTAGGACCTTTCTCCAAAGGGCTTTTAAGGTGTCAACTTCAAAGTAGCTATTAGCAATTTTCACAAGATTCAGCCTTTCTTTTTCTTTTTTAGGAAATCTGATAACGGCTTCGTCAGAAAAAACCCTGTCCCTGAAGAACTTCTTTCCATTAGTGGACAAGCCTGTCACTTTGGCAATCAATTTTTCATTAAGCTCCACATTCCTACCAAACAGGGTAAGGTTTCCATTATTCCAGTTTTTCTCAAAAAGGTCCGTAGCTGCCTGGTTGGGACCATGGAGCTTCTCTAGGAAAGGAAGTCGCCGCTTTTAACTTTATTCCAAGCCTTAACATTTTTGGTGTGCATCTCATAGCTGTCCGGCTCGATTCTTTTCCTTTCTCCACCCATATTGGCCAACACAGTGGGGCAGACACAGACGAAATCTTTACTAAAACTGGCCCCACCAAATCTGAGAACCCACAAAGCGTGCGACGTTTTCTTGCAGACTAAGCCTCTGAGCTTGATCCCATACAATCTAATGATTGTGATGTAAAAGATCCTATCTGTCCTCATTAAAGGGATGACACGCCTCTTGTCCATGTGATTTATCATAATTCAATAAAGTGCAGACATTAGAACTTAGATCACTAACTTTAAGCCAGGTGCGCAAATCATTACTCCTAACTCCTTCATTAGCAAAAAAATCCGCAACAACATTAGCTTCTCTATAAGCATGTGATATTTTAACTTTATCAAACTTAGCCAAAGTCAAGATGGCGTCATTGATCCAAGATGTTATTGTCCACGAGGGGGGAGACTTGCCATGGAGGTAGTCAATTATATTTTTGGAGTCACCTTCTAGCCAAAGATTCTTACAGTTAAGACTTTGGGCTAAATTTATAATGTGATAAGCGCCAACAGCCTCTGCCAAATGATTAGTTTGGGAACTGAGAGGAGAGGTCGTCGCTCCAAGGAAATTGCCAAAGGAATCCCTTATGACTCCACCACAACCCGCCACCCTAGGATTACCTTTAGCCGCTCCATCAAAGTTGGCTTTGACCCATCCATTAGGCGGAAAAGACCAGCGAACACCCTCTCTGTCCTTTTTAGCTTTCTTAGGAGCGCAGGGAAAATCAAGGCTAATATTCCAATCCTTAGCAACAATAAGGTCATTAGACGAATGCACCACTTTCTTAGAAAAGCAAACCTTCTATGAAAAAACATTGACATTTTCCTTCAAGAATCTGACAATTTTATCAAAGACTATATCCACAGAAGCCTCTTTATCTCTGTAAATTCTATTGTTGCATTCTTTCCAAAGACCCCAAGCAACATGAGGGAAAGAGAAATCCCATAAGAGCCTGAGAAAAGTATTTTTAGTTGGGGCTTTCCATTGAAGGAAAAAGTCTTCAATGGACAAAGGAAAGACCCAAGAGAGATGCCACAAACTTATAAGTTTTTCCCAAATAGCAGCAACAAATGAGCAATGAAGGAATAAATGATGCACAAATTCAACCTTCATCTTACAAAGAAAACATCTGTTAGGTATTTGAAATCCGCGTTTGCTAAGGTTGTCAATCGTGAGCACCTTGTTTTGGAGAAGGATCTAGAAAAAAATGTTGATTTTAGGGATCAAATGTTTGAACCAAGCCTTCAACCAGAACGGAGGAGATTCCTGAGATGAAGTAATCTTGGAAAAAGCAGACGAAACAGAATAATTGCCTAAGGATTCGTCAAACTAGACAAGACGATCATCCAATTGGTCAGAACAAAGTCTAATAGCTAGCAAAGAAGACTGAATAGGAGCAAGAGTTTGACTGACAAGACACAGATCCACCCATTTACCATTAACTCTGTAGTCTTTCACATAAATACCATAACGGGCCTTGCAATTCTCAGCCCATTCATTAAAGGAATTGATTTTTACAAGGGGCTCCTTAAGAAGCCATCTATCCTCCCAAAATCTAGTGTGGTTTTCGTTTCTCACTTGCCATCCAGTTCTTGAGTCCACAATATTTTTACCATTGATTAGATTATTCCAGCAAGTAGAACCTGTAGGAAGAAGGTGGGAATCTTTCAGAATAATAAAGGAATAGTTATTTTCTAAATATTTGCTAGCCATGATATCTGTCCATTCCCCTGAAGATGAAAAAATTCTCCAAATTTGTTTTGCGAGAAGGATTTTGTTAACCGTTCTGATTCTTCTAAGACCTAATCCTCTGGCTTTTTTTGGTCTACAAACCAGATTCCAACCAATTAAAGGAAGTCTTTTTTTTTTTTCTTCAACACCTGACCATAGAAATCTTTTTTGAATCTTTTCTATAACATCAGCAAATTTAGCAGGAATCTTGAAAAGGCTCAAGGTGTAGATCGGCAGATTCTGGAGTGAGGCTTTGAGGAGTTGAAGTTTTCCCGCTTGACTTAATAGAGCTCCTTTCCATCTAGCAAGCTTCTTGCTGAATCTCTTAACCAATGAAAGCCAAAAAGGATCAGGAGGTTTATGGCTTAAGGGTAAACCAAGATAGGTGGTAGGTAAGGATTCCACCCTCCAGCCAAGTATTTTGGCAATTTTAGTTTGTTTGTGAACCGACGTGTTGAAGAAGAACAAAGAAATTTTTTGATTGTTGATCAACTGTCCTGAAGCTCTCCCATACTTATCAAGCAACTGTTTTAAAGTTTTTCCTTCAGAGATCGAAGCTTTACCCATAAGCATAGTATCATCAATGAATTGTTGATGAGAACAAACCATGTTACTAGAGGAAGGTTTGAGACCAAGAAGAGATCTATAGTCAACCAACTTTTTCAGATTTCTGCCAAGACTTTCAGCCATAATAATGAAAAGAATAGGAGAGATAGGATCACCCTGTCTTAGACCTCTGGTACTTTGGAAAAAGGAGGTAGGGGATCCATTAACCATAACCAATATGGAAGCAGTAGACACAAGCTGTTCCACCATTTGAAGAACCTTGTTACAAAATCCAAAAGCCTTTAAAATTTTGAATAAGAAAATCCAGTCCACTGTCATAGGCTTTTGAAATATCAAGCTTAAGTAAAAAGCCTTCAGTCTTCGATTCCACTAAGGAGTGAATATTCTCATGCACTGTTACAATAGAGTCTAGGATTTTTCTGCTAGGGACAAAGCCATTCTGTTGAGGAGAAATCAAAGATGGAAAAAAGGTTAAAAATCTTGAGGTTAAAACCTTAGAGATGATTTTATATATAGAATTGCAAAGACTTATTGGTCTGAAAGCCTCAAAATTATTAGCTCCAGGTTTCTTGGGGATAAGGACCAAAAGGTGGCATTTAATTCTTTTAGGATATTTCTGGATCCAAAAAATTCTTTAACAACATTCACCAAATCATCTCCAACTATCTCCCAAAGCCACTGAAAGAAAAATAAAGGGAAACCATCCGGACCCAGAGCTTTACTCCCATCAAAGGAGAAAATAGCTCTCTTAACTTCCTCATTGGTGGGGATAGCAGACAACAGAGAGTTAGTTTCCTGGTTGATAATTCTCAGTATAGCTTCAACTAACTGATCCTGATCAATTTGGTTAATTTCATCATTCGTCGAAAGAAGATGTTTGAAGAAAGAGAAAGCATGCTTTCTAATATTATCCTCCTCCTCATACCTGATGCCATTCACTTCAATTTGAGATATTCTATTGATTTCTCTATGTTTTGAAGCCGATAGATGAAAGTATCTGGTATTTTTGTCACCTGCAAATAACCATAGAGCTCTAGATCTTTGCCTCCAAAACTCCTCCTCCTTACCAATTATATCATGCATCTTAGTGAGGATCTCATTCTCTTTTTCCTTGGTATCATTCAAATAGCCCTCCTTCTGGATTTTATATTGAATATCACCCAATTCCGTCTGGAGGTCAGACTTGATCCTAAAGATGTTCCCAAAGGACTCCTTTTTCCATTTTTTTAGATTACATTTCACTTCCCTTAGTTTTTTAGCTATTCTAAACATAGCAGTACCATGAATACTTATATTCCACCATTTCCTGATATCCTCTTTAAGAGCAGGATGGGAGATCCACATTTTTTCAAATTTGAAAGGGATATTTTTCTTCTTTTTTATAGGATCAGCAATAAAACTGATAGGGAAATGATCAGAACCAATCCTAGAGAGAGCTTAAGAGAGAAATAATAATAAAAAAACCAATGATTGGAAATTAAAGATCTATCTAATCTGACCTGAATGAGATCCATCCCCTTTCTACGATTAGACCAGGTAAAGGAAGCACCATGTAAATCCAGATCTATCAGCCCCTGATTATCAATGAAGTTCTGAAAATCCTCTTTACTCTCCACATTGATTTGGGATCCTCCAAACTTTTCTCCATTCATTAAGGGTGTATTGAAATCACCAATAATAACCCAAGCCTCACTGTCAAAAATCCTCCTAAAGGCAACTAGCTCCAACCAAAAGGATTTTCTCATTCCTTTTCCATTGGGGGCATAAATATTCAGTTGAATCCAGTTGAAGTTGTCCCTAATATGTGTGAATCTAGTGGCAGTATGATTCGTTCCTTCCAAAATCGGATCTCCTTTGATTATGTGGCTATTCCAAAAAGTAGCAATGCCTTCAGAAGCGCCACTCGAGTTATTACCATGAGAACTACAGTGCTGGAAAAGTTTCATCTTTTCAACTTTCTCCTTTGGCATTTTAGTCTCCTGAATTAAAAGAATATCAGGCTTATGATCTCTAGAAAAATTGCGAAGAACATCCTACTTATGGGGGCTATTGAGTCCCCTGATATTCCAAGACATAATCTTCATAAAATACCAGGGGAATTAAGGCATTCCGAGATGGTTTTCTGAAACCCATCCGCTATATCCTGGAAGCTATTCTGCTCTCTTGTCCTTTTAGAAGACTTTTTCCCTCATGAATTCTTTACTGCTCCACAGTCTGCCTTAGCTTTTGATCTGGTAGAAATGCCACTTGGAGTCTTCCTTTGTTTATTTTTTTCCTTCTTCTTTGATAAATTTTCTTCTTTATTAGTCTCTTCTTGCCTATCTATCTCTCTGCTAGATTCCCATTCCTTATCAGTTAAGATTCTTTGATCCCAGGGTAAAGTATCCATATTGCCGAGAAATTACTGGAAAGATCAACAAAATGGTCTGGGTTTTCGAGGGAGTCCTTGACCACCTCCAAGGGGTTGGGATCCGTAAAGTTCGCAACACCTAGGGGGGAAAGATCATCAGAAGACGGGAAAAGGAATGGGATATTCAGTTCCAAGGACAAGCCCTTACTAGGAATATCCTCCAAACCTGGGGTTTACAAGTCTAGCGTATTATAGGTCTCAAATCCTAGGTTGATTTTCTTAGGAATTTTTGAAATTCAAATTTGGAGTATTTTGGAAAATTATTTTGACAATCAAATGTGTCGATCTTAGTTTCAAAGGCATCATTGTGGGTATCAATTACATCAAAATAGATGTCAGATGCATCAAACTAGGATTAGTGGCATCAATGTAGGTACCAAAGGCATCACTGTGCCATCAAAGCATCACTTCAATTATCAAAGGTGTCAAACTAGAGTCAGATGTGTCACTATGTGAAAAAACTAGGTTTTAGATTGACAAACTAGTTTAAATTAGATGCATCAAAGTATGGTAAAAATTATCAATGTGTAGATCATATGTTCCACTATGCATATCAAATGCATCAAAGAATCATAAAACATGTTGAACAATAATTAGATGCATCACAGTAATAATCAAATGCGTGATTTTGTGACTATAACTAAAATTTGAGAGGGTTTGATTGATTTTGACAAGTTGTAACATTGATTTTCACTTGTTTTGATTAGAAAGAGTTAAAAATAGTAGAGAATAGTAGAAAAATGACTCCAAGGTATAGTATGATTGGTATTCATGGGTCTTCGTGCAATAAAAAAGCACAAAGAAGTACAACCTATCTATTATTAAATGTGTATCTTGCTAGCAGAGGCCCAAGCAATAAATATTGTAGGATCGTGCAAATACACATGATCCACTCTCAAAAGGGGATAGCTAGGTCTCTAGTGGCACAAGGTCTCACCTTACTTTTTCCTTTTAAAGAATTTTTACACCTCAAAAGAATTATATCTCACACTAGGATGATTATGTACACTCCACCCCACTATCTACTTGATTATGGTAAATGATTAATTATTATTTAATTAAAGGTGATGGAGGGAAACTAATCAAATAATTAAAAAATTAAAAATTATTTAATGATTGGAGGGAAAAGTGTTAGCTTAATCAAATAATTGAAAATTATTTAATTAATAGTGATGAAAAGGGCAATGAGTGATTAATTAAGAGTCAAGATTATTCTTTCCTTCATTATAAGTATTACCATAAACTATAAATTGATCCATAAATACTTTTGCACAATCATGAGTAAGATCAACAAAAATACTTAAGAATTCCCTTTGAAAAGTTGTCAGAGCATTGCATAAACCAAAAGGTAAAAAATATATGCAATTGTTCTCCACGCACAAGTAAAAGTAGTTTTATCTTGGTCTTTAATTGATATCCTAATCTACAAATATCCGTTGAAACCATGCAAGAAGGAAAATAACTTTTTTAGGTTGCAATCGTATCTAGAACTTGACCAATAAATGACAATGGAAAATGACCCTCTTTAGGCACTTTTTTATGACCTCTATAATCAACACAAATGTGCCACATACTACTCTTCATGAATATCACTACCAAAGATGAAACCCATTCACTATCTTAAATTGGATAAATAAAGCATACATTTAATAATTTTTTATGACTCCTCTATAAAAACTTCATGCAAAATGGGATTCAATTTTCATTGTGGTTATCTTGGTGGATGATTTCTTTCTTCCATATAAATATGGCAAGTTCAAGTGTCTAGATGTATACCATACATACCTTGATATTTCCATACAAATCCAATTTTATGAGTTCATAGCTCATTGAAATCAAATCATCAATTTGGGTAGTGCTTAATTGTGGACTAATGGTAAGTATGCATCCTAGCAAGATTTCTATTGCTTGTGACTAAGAAGCTACATGTAAATCTATAACTACCGATTGTGATGTGAATGGTAATAAATAAATTTGGTATGGATGTTTTAGTAAATCAAAATGGGCTATATAAGAAAATTTGTAGTAGTAATTGGTGTAATGTAATAAAATATTGGAAAGATTATGAATAACCTATTAAGGGAAATTCTCAAATGGAAAATTATCGTCTATAAAAGAGTGAAAATTTTGTCTATCTCAAATATCATTAGATGAATACCCATTTTCACAGAGATTTAAGTGGTTCATGAAAATCAAGACTGATCATCTGTCTCGAATAAAGGTTGTGATGGTGGGTACATTAAAATCAACTATTTCTTTTGTTCTACATTATAAATAACCATATTACCTGGTCGACAATTGATGAAAGCATCCATAGTAGGCAAATGAAGTATTCCCAAAATCAAAGTTCATCCCTCCACTTTTATTTTATTTAATATAAGTAAAATCTATGCAATTGATCCACCATTTGTAAACCTAATTTATAATTAAGAGAATTAATTTTTTTTATGAACCATGAAGGAAAATTTTGGGTGTATCTAGATTTTATAAAAATATTTAACCTCAAACTTAATTTCTTAAAATAACTAGTAAGGTTATTACAATGGTATTAGACTAAAAGATCCTCCTAGCATGTTAGGTATTTTGATGATTTATGATTTGTAGTTATAGAGAGAATAGGTATTCATACAAGAACAAAGGAAATTTTAGGTTGTGGGATCAAGCATCAAAGATTCAAACAAAAGAAAGGAAGTTGTTGATTAATGAGGAAAATGGAAAAATGATAAATGAGGAAAAGGAGGAGTTATTTAAGAGGACTCTCCAAAATCTTGATTAAGACCAAAAAGAGATGAACTAATCAAGAAACTAGTTAAAAAAAAGCATGAGAAATCTTCTTGGAAGGTGAAGCCCCATAGGCAGCAACAAAAGAATAATCTAAACTGATTCCCATCACTCCTCATGAAGCGTCTTTTAATGAAGAAGTGAATAGATTAATAGATAGCTATCAACTCCCATCTAAAGATACAATTGTAGTCTTAAACTTTGAAAAATAAGCTGAGATGGTAAGGAATAAGGAGCATCCAAAAAATGCAGAAGGAGTTAAGGAATGAGTTAAATAAAATTTCTACACCTACTTTTGATGGAAGTGATAAGATTTCATTTTGGGCCTAATTGGAAAAATTACAAACTTATCTCACTCTCAACCTCATGAATGAGAAAGATGAAATAAAATTTATCTCTTTGAATTTAGAAGGTGACGCATAGATTGGTGGTACCATAGTTAAATCACTGACAGGATGTAATAGAATTCTGACTTTTGTGGAGTTCCACCAAATGGTACATGATATATTTGAGCTTAAAAATAAAGAATATTATTTTAGAGAAATCTTTATGACCAAGCAACATATTGTAATAAGTGTATATGTAGTAGAGTTCCAAATTATTTATATCATGGTGACATACATTTTAAAAAAGAGAATCATATATTTTTGTTGAAGGACCCTTTAACCACTCAAATGTATTATTAGAGATTTTATTAGATCAACAATGTAATAGGTTATCAAAAGATCTCTCTCTCTAGAGTAATCTAAATTGAAGAATAAATTTTGTTTTCATACCAAGCCACCCACTTTTGGGCACCATAAAGGAAACTTCCAAAGAAAGTTCTTCCATGTACGTTATGAAAAGACCATTACTTCAAACAAAATGGATAAAGACACAAAAAATGAGCTCAAGAGAGAGAAGCTTTATTTTTCTTGAAGATAACCTTGGACACCAAGTCCTAGGTGCCTTAGCAAGTGATAGGTGTAATACATTGAAGTAGTGTTAAGCAAGGACTCATATTTAGATGAAATTGAGAAATTTGTGAATTTAGAAGACCATGTACTTCATAAAGAAGGAAAGGAAGAAGAGAGTGAAGAAACACTTACAATTCTTTCAAGAGCACGTAAATTCCACCCATCATGGAACATGGAGTGCTATTTGGAAAATAAATTTTAGTGTTTATAAATAATGGGTTAACCCAAAATTTCATTGATGAAGGGTTGATGGTCAAAAGAGATTTACTCTCCTTGCACCAAGGTAATTCAAAAACTCCATATGGCCCTTACAAATCATAAGCTATGTAATGATTTTTATATTGTTGTCTTGGGAGAAATGAATATGTTGTCAAGTGTGTAGTGGTTATATTTATTAAGTCAATTTACATAGAACTATCAGTTTATGGAACTCAAGTTTAAACAGATGCAAAAGATGAGAGTGATTATTTTCTGGATTATATTGTATAAAATTTATTTGCATTGCAAAATATGAGAGATGCAAAAGATGTTCTAAAAGGGTGGTCATAACAAAAAGAATAGAGAGAAGCTTCCATAGGGGTCAAGTGAGAAGCATCTAGAGATGAGCTAGATAAGACCTAGTTACAGTCCTTTTGCATCTAGTGTGGTTCTTGTTAAAAATAAGGATGTTACGATGTGGATGTGTATTGATAATAGAGTTGAACAATAAGACCATTAATATTAGGTATTTTATGTGAATGATAGATGAGATGATAGACAAAATAACATTCAAATGTTAGTTTCGACTCTTTAAATTTTTGGCTATGCCCTTTGGTCTAAAAAATGCTTCAACTACTTTCCAATTAAACATGACTTAGTGCTTTAGTAACCATTTGAATAAAATTTTCTTAGTTTTATTTCATGATATTTTGATTTATAGTAAAGCATGGGAAGAACATTTGAAGCACTTGGACACTATCTTCGACATTTAGATTAACCCATCCTCTGTATTTAGAACATGTGAGTTTGGATTAACGTATGTTTTGTATTTGGGGCAAGTGCTAGGGGTATATAAGTGGATTGACAAAAGATTCAAGATATTTCATATCAGCCACCTCCTACCACATTAACACAATTGTGAGAGTCGTTTGCACTAGGTAGTTACTATAGGATATTTATTAAGGGGTTTTATTAACTTGCTGCACTATTAAAAGATATGATGAAGAAAGAAATCATACCTCATACTTGCTAAAACCAAATTTTCTCTTCCATTTGTTATAGAAAGCAATACCTCAAGAGAAGGAATTACAACTCTTCTAACTTAGAGGAGGCACCCTATAAATTTAAAAGTAGAAAATTGAGTAAATTAATGAGGAATTACTTTATATATGATAAGAAAATGCTTGTAATTATGCATGCTCAATAAAAAAGTTCATATAATATTTAAATGTGGAAAATTTGTGGTGAAAACTAACCAGAATAACCTAATTCTTCTTGAGCCAACATGATTTCAGTGACCACAATAGAAGTAGGTAAGTAACTTATGATTTTGATGTAGAGTATATAAAAGAAAAGAAAAATATTGTTGCTATTATTCATTCTAGAAAACCTACTCTATGCGCTCTTTCAACAATTTTAGTTGATTGGAAGGTCTCTATTTTAGCAAAATATGCTAAAGACACATTTTCTACTAACATTCTTGATGAGGAGGTAAAATATGATAGACACACAAAGGCAAGTGGACTTATTTTGTATAAGCACAAAGTCTTCTATGTCCCTAAATCTAAGGTTAAGGAAAAGAGATTGGGAGCAATTCATGATATGTCATTAGTAATGCATCTGAATTACTTCAAGACAAAGGAAAATTTGGGAAAGATTATCATGGAAGGGCCTTGAAAATAAATATTTTGATACATATAGAGGAGCACACTACATGTCAACAAAACAAAGTAAGAACAAATTTTCCTAGCAGGATTCTTCAACCCCTAACAATTCCAAATCAAAAGTGGGAAAACATACCCATGAACCTCATAGATTTCAAAGTTCCTCTATAAGCAAGATTTATTTTATCAAATAAATGCCATATTATGGATTGCTTAAGAATATAGTTAGTGATAGGGACCAAATTTTTGAGTGCCTTTTTTACAAAAAATATTTCACTTGGTAGGAATAGAGCTCACCTTTAGCACAAGTTATCACCCTTAGACAAATGTACAAATATAAATCATGAATGCATAGGTGAAGGGGTACTAGAGGAACTATGTTTCAAATAAAAAATTAGGATGGGTTAAGTGGTTGTGGTTGCACCTAATAGTGTATTATTACAATACATCTTATCATATGTATATTGACATGTTGTATTTCAAATCCTTATATGGATATAAGACACTAAATTTTGTTGATCTATTGGTCATACACAATAGTGTACCAAAAACTAATAACTTGATTTATCAAAGCCAAAAAACATTGAGGTCACTCAAAGACCATCTAAAAAAACTCAACATCAACGAAAGTTTTATGTAGACTAGATTGTACTTAGAGATCTTTTGAGGTGAGAGACATTGTCTACTTGAGATTGTACCCTTATATACAAACTTCTCTCAAAAGAAGTGGAGCTAAAAAAAATGAAACAAAGGTTCTTTGGGCCCTACAAGATTGTGAGGAGGATAGGCAAAGTGGCCTATGCATTAAAGCTTCCAAAGAATAGCTAGATCCATAATGTTTTTCACGAGTCTTGTTTGAAAAATATCTTGCCCAACATATTGTGCCTTTAATAGACCTATCACCCTTGGATAATGAGGATAAGTTGATTTTCATACCTAAAGAAGTGATAGATATTAGGGTGTAAAACACCAAGGGAAGAAGTACATCGCATAATACTTGGTTCATTATAAGAACCTACTTCTTGAAGATGCTACGTGGGAAGAACACGAGATCTTGGAGCATCCTAATATGCGTTGTTTGAGCACAACAGATTTTGGGAAGGCAAAACTTGTAATGTCCTCTTTTTATCAAATTAATGTTTATGGTGCCTAAAGCCATTTCCTATTTTTTTTTGGTGGACTAAGTCTAATATGACCAACCTCATAGAGCTCAGATATTCAAGTATCAAGAGTTTTATGTTCAAACTTCTAAGTATGTACAGATGGTCAGACTTTTTAGTTTACTCTCGTAGTATACCTTTCCCTCCAAAACAATGACCTTTGAACATTAGGTTCATTTATTCTTTAAGAAATTTTGTGATCTCACTTCCCCAAATACCACACCCTCGTCACCCAAAAGCTCCAAAATCCCATTGGCTAATTCTACACTCTATCTCTCATCCTTGTTGATGTTTCAAACCTTCTCTTATTAAATACCCTTTTGATGATTCCATCATATTTGACACGATGACTCTCCAACCCTTAAATTATGACATTCTTACCTTTTTGCTCTTTTCAGCCCACTTACATCCTTGCACAACATGGAGTACAATTAATGATCAATTTTAAACAAACGATCACTTAAGAAAGGATCTTTGTTGCCTAAAAACAATTTAAGTATAACCATTAATTCAACTTTCAGCTATTTCGATGAATGCCATGAAAAACTTTCATTTCCTTTCATTGCATTCATGGCAAAGACCAGGGCCCACTCGGTAACATAAAAAATTATCCATGAAAAGAAACTTTTCGTACTTGGGCCCATTCAGACGTGGCGAAGGAGGAAATTCTGTTTTGTCCATTCTTGAATCGTAGGTAAGCCAACAAACACTTTCTTCTCTTATGGCCGGAGAACTGGATGTTGAAGAGAAGTTTAAGAATGGTCATTAAATCTTATTTGGCACTGGTTTTCATTTTTTATAATTGCGCAAATGGTTACGGAATGCAGCCGAAGGCTAAGCCCGATCCCAACGACGCTCAAGCCACTGCCCGCTGGTTGGTCTCCCAAAATACATGGGGAGTTATTAGGTAATTGAAACCTTATTTCAAGTAAGGATTCCTTCATATTTCATCATGTTCCTGCAATTTAAATTTAATTTGTTCTGTCTGGATTTGTAAAACAAGAAATTATTTTGAGCTCTTGGCCCAGTTCGATAAAATTACCCCCAGCAATTTAAATCAAGTTCTAGAATTAAAAAACAGTACACAGTGGTCTCCAAATATATGTTTGAGTGAAAATCAAAATCTCTAACTAAATTAAATTGCCGAAAAATTCTCATGTCATAGATAAGCCACCCAGCACTGGGCGAAAATCTGTCATTTGGTTTCTCACAGTTGCGTATAACTTTTAAGAAACAAGATTTATGCGGATTAATTGCTGCTCTGCCCTGGTGCTGATTTTTCTTTTTTTATTTTTAATTATTATTTTCTGGTTTTCAAAACTATTTTTTTAAATAAGATATTTTTATTGATAATGTATGAAGAAGAACGCGGATTAGAACTTAAAAATTACTATGAATTTGTATGGTTGCGCCATATTTGAAAAGCACCAGCTGGAAGACGAGCTCCATGATTGGCCATGGAATCAGTAATTGCATTTCTGGCTCTTGGTATGTGCTGGTAGTCAATAAAAGAAGAGTTTCTCCGGATGCAGACTATATTTTGACCATGTGTTGCAAGTAGACATTTTTATGATTGAGAGAATTTCACTGCGTTGATGACAACTTAAGAATTACCATTTATGTTAAGCTGTTGTATTCCTTCCTCCAGAGCAAGTTGTAATCCAATTTTTAGTGCATTGGCTTCGACAACACTATTATGGGTGAGACCCAAGCCAACAACATATTTAAGGATTATATTTCTGTTAGACACTAAAGCACCACCACAACTCGCAATTCTAGGTTTTGATTTCGAAGCTCTATCAAAGAAAAGAAAAAAGACCTCTCTGAAATATGTTTGAGGGGACGGGTTTTGGCACATTTAATTCTTTTTACTTTTACTTCCATGTTGGGAGAATCTCAGAATCATGAAGAAGGGAGAGTATTCAGCGAAGTACCAATGTATAGAAATGGTTTTTCCTTAAAGATTTGATGGTTTCTAATTTTCCACATATTCAAAAAGATATGATTTGAAATGAGAGGAATGATACTAATGATTCAGGTGCAGTTTCGGAGGGGTGCTAGAAAGCAAGAGTGAAAGTCAAAAGCCTCCTGGAAATTATAGGTAATAGGAGTAGCAAGAATGGTTTTCTGAAGAATCAATTTCCATACTTCCTTGGCATAAGCACATTCAATAAACAAATGATCTCGATTTTCTTCTACCCTACAGCATAGAGCACATTCAATCACAGTTGGAAATCTTGGATTCGACAGCCCAAAATTTTGACTAAGACTTGGGACATGGAAAAAAAAACCATAATTACACAAGAAAACAGAAACTAATGCATTTGGAGAGGACATATGACTATTCCCATCATCAACTTGCCATATTTATAAGATTACATGTCATATGACCCTCAAGCGAATAAATTATCCCTTCATTTCAAGGCTCAGAAGGTTTTTTACAAGGACTTGGCTGAGACTCGGTGGATAGTCACCAGAGACTCAACAGCCAAGTCATGTTGACCTGACACAGTTTTGTTTTAGACTTTTGAGTTGCATTGGGTCCAGCTGATTGCATGTAAGTTTTCTAACAAAACAATCAATAAACAAAGGACCTCGATTTTCTTCATCCATGCAGCATAGAACACACTTGTTGGAACCTGCAAAATTATGTTTTTAAAGATTATCAAAGGTCAGTTGCTTGTTTTGAAAAATAGGCCAAAGGAAAATTTTCACTTCACGGAGGGCACGTGCATGCTGAAAATTCCTTCATTTCGGGGGAGGAAGCTCCCCTCACAAAACTTCATAACCCTTAATTGACAAAGCAAAAACCTGTCCCTTTCACACGCGCCTAGATGATTTTTATCTTCAGCTAAAGGGTCAAGATGGTACACCCTTCCAAAGAGAAAGTAAACTTCTACCAATCTTTCAGCGGCAGAGAGAAGTGGATTTTCTTTAGCCATTCTCTTAACTTATAAGATATTCTTAGATTAAAGTAGCCCATAATTTTTTCCTCAAGATAGTGAATCTTAGCTTCATTTCTAGGAAGCCAAAAAAGCTCCTGACAGGTGAGCTGAGAAGCAGCTTCAATATTCTTTTAGATTTAAGACTTCATGGAAGCATATGGAAGATGACTCCTTTGCTAGGCTGGAATTGTTACTTCGGGCATTCAAACTGTGCTCACCGCCTGCCAGACCGGTATATCATTCTCCAGACAATTTAGGTAGTTAGGGCTTCCTGGTGATCTTGAGGCTGCAAAGATTGAGACCACGCCCTTGATTGGTTCTTATCATGTGCTCCCATTTAATTAGGTGAAATTTCTTCTTGCTGTCTTGTTTTACCCCTTCTCAAAGAAATTTGTGCATTGGTTGTTCGAGTTTTTGGAATGACTCCCAAAGGGGTGCTAATAGTGCTGAGTGTTAAATTTAATGATCAGATTTATATGCACAGAAATTAATTCAAAAAATTCAACACAGGACACAGCAGATACCCTGGGAAAACCCTCCTCTTGAGGGAGAAAAACCCAGCCAATAATATCACTTATATTATTGAATCTCAATGGAAACTTCTTTACAATGAAGGCCAATAAAGAGGCCAATAATATGCACCACAGACTGATGCAAGCACAGCAATACAAAGATGTAATTCACGATGATAATACCCAGCCTTCTCACAATAACTTGATCTGCACTTGAAGAGCTTCTTACTCACTCGCACTTGACTTGATTCGATTTGAAGATGATTATGGAATGAATGCAAATGAATAGATGAATGAATGATCAAATGAACAAGCAGCATCAATGATATATACAGTGAAGAGAGAGAAGACGCAACTCTTCAACCATCAAGTCGGCCTCAACAAAAGAATGTGACTCTTCAAAAATCGCGCCAAGGAGAAGTCGGCTAAACCAACAATAATTACATATTATTTAATGAAGCGCCTCTTCATTAATTATCGATATCATATATTATTTAATTTGATCTCAAGGATGTGGCCGGAAGAATCGTACGACGCTGCCTTTGAACATCAACACTCCCTCTCAGCTAGGGAGATTACTTCTAGCTGCATAAGACATATCACCTCATCGTGATGTCTACCACAATGGCTACACCCATGTGTGGAAAAGAAAGATATCACCTCATCGTGATATCAGATATCACCTCAACATGATATCAACCATAATGGCTACAACCATGCATGGTATGTTCAAGTGTTCATCACTTGCGTGATGTTGTCACCTCAACATGACTTTCACCATGGCTCTCCTAGAGGGTGAAAACACAAGTACAAGAAAATCATCACGGACTCTCTCACGTGATGCTGTCATGGAGTCACACACATGACATCCACCTTGGCTCTCCCAGAGGGTGGAATCAAGGGATTTCACCTCAAACTTCTCTCATAGAGAAGAACTCATTAATCAAGGGATTTCACCTCGAACTTCTCTCGCAGAGAAGGACTCATTACTCAAGGGATTTCACCTCGAACTTCTCTCACAGAGAAGAACTCTTTACAGGCTATCAGTGATACTGAGACTCTTTCTCAATTAAGGTTGGATTCTCCACCATACCAAGCTTATCTCGAAAGTACACAAACTTTATTCTGGAAAGGGGCTTGGTGAGAATGTTTGCCGTCTGCTCATCAGTGCTAATATACTTCAACTGTATAGCCTTCCTCAATACCATATCTCTGATATAGTGGTATTTGATCTCAACATGCTTGGTTTTGTCATGAAACACATGATTGACAAAAAGCTTCACACAACTCTGGTTATCACAATGAATGATAGTAGGCTCCATTGGTGTCCAAACAATCTTGCAAGGAGCTTACGAAGCCACACTGCTTCCCAAGCTGCCATACAAGCTGCAATATATTCTGCCTTTCTTTGTACTCAATGCTACAGATGATGCTTCTTGCTGCACCAGGAAATCATAGTAGATCCCAAACTGAAGCAACATCCAGAGGTGCTCTTTCGATCTGTGACACACCCTGCCCAATCAGAATCAGTATAACCATGCAGTTCCAAGTCAGCATCTGAAGAATATCTCAACCCATATCCAACTGTGCCACGCAAGTATCTCAGGGATATGTTTAGCTGCAACAAGATGTATTTGTCTCGGTTCACACATGAACTGACTAAGTGCACTCACAGCATAACAGATATCTGGTCTGGTGTTAACTAGGTACATCAGGGACCCAATCTGCTGTCTATACATCGTAGGATCCACCAAGTTGAACTAGCTGTACCTCCTTCAACTTATGTAGGTTGGTCTCCATAGGTGTCGACATGGATTTACAATCCATCATACCAAACCTTTTAAGTATATCAATGGTGTACTTCCCTTGACTTAGAATCATCTCATCTAGTTTCTGCCAGACTTAAAGTACAGGTTAGAGTCAGCATCATTCTTCAAGAAGCCCAAACTTGATAGGGAATGATCAATGCTTTCGTACCATGCACGAGGAGCCTGCTTAACACCATACAAGGCCTTCTTCAGTCTGCAAACATGAGACTCCTTTCCATGTACCTCAAACCCATCAGGTTGCTCGATATAAACTTCTTCCTCAATCACACCATTTAGAAAAGCTGTCTTCACATCCATTTGATGAATCTTCCATCCTCTAGATGCAGCAATGGCAATGATGGTCCTGATAGAAGTTTAGCGAGCAATAGGAGCAAATGTTTCTTCATAATCAACTCCCTCTTTACTGTGAAAACCCTCGAGCCATGAGCCATGAATCTTGCCTTGTACTTCTCTATGCTCCCATTAGCTGCATGCTTGATCTTGAAGAGCCATTTTGAAGATACCACAGATTTTCCTTCGGGTCTAGGAACAATGTCCCAAACATCATTCTTGAGAATTGATTGGTACTCCTCTGACATAGCATCTCTCCAAACCTGTTGACAGGAAGCTTCCTCCACACTAGAAGGCTCAGACTCAATAATCTGACTCATCAAGGCAACATAACTAGAGAACTTATGAGGCCTTTTACTTTCTCTGAATGTACCTCTAGAAGTGCAAACCTTTCAGCCTCTTGCATAGTTTGCCTGGCCCAAAGAGGTCTTTTTCTCCCAATTGCAATGTCGGAAGGTCCATCAGTAGGTTCCAAGGGTTCAATAGGATCAATGTCTTCCTTCGGTTCTGAAGTCTCCCTCTAAATCTCAGGAGTATGGTCAACTTCCATATCTTGAGGAGACTCATCATTGTCAATCTCCACATGAGTTCCCTTGGATCTTCTGAATGCAACATCTTCCTCGAATGTGACATCCCTACTGATCTCAATCAACTTCTGCCCTGGAATGTATATCTGTAGGCTTTTGATGTCTCACTGTAGCCTACAAATATTCCCTTCTTGCCAGAAGGCTCCAACTTTGTTCTCTTTTCCTTTGGAACATGAACATAGACAGGACATCCAAAGATCCTTAAATGACTAACCTCTGGCTTCTTTCCTGTAAAGGCTTCTTCCAGAGTCATATTCTCCAAGACCTTGTGAGGACTTCTATTATGAACATATACTGCAGTCCTAGAAGCTTCGCCCATAAGAAGGTTTGCAGATCCTGGTCATGAATCATGGCTTTTGCTGCTTCCACGATCGTCTATTCTTTCTCTCCCAACACCATTTGAGGATTATAGGGGACACAGAACTCCCTCTTAATCCCAGCATCAACACAGAAATTTTGAAAGCTGCCAGAGGTGTATTCTCCTCCATTATCAGATCTGAGGACCTTGATTCTTTTACCGGAAAGATCTCTACTAGAGCTTTGAACTCCTTGAACCTTTCTAACACTTCCTCAGACTCTTTAGTTTTCAAAAAATAAATCCAAGTCTTTCTAGAGTGGTCATCAATAAAAAGAACATAATACAAGAAACCACTCGAAGAAGGAATAGACATAGGTCCACATAAATCAGAATGAATAAGGTCTAAAATACACTTAGATCTACTTTCTCTACTATGGAATGGAGCTTTTAAATTCTTACCCATAGCCCATCCTTTGCAAGTTCCTTCATGCTCCTGATTGAACTTAGGAAGTCCCGTGACCATCTTCTCCATGATAGGTAGGGCTCGGAAGTGCAGGTGAGCCAATCTTCGATGCCAAAGATCACATAAGCTTGAAGAATCATGAACTAAAGCCTGTAGTGGACGCGTACATAGCCTATAGAGGCTTTCATGTCTAACACCAATTACTTGAGCATCCTTGAAACTGGAATTCTCCATCCACACAAGAACTTTGCCTTTGGAGAAGGCAACTTGATATCCTTTATCTTCTAGGGCTGAAATGGAGATGAGATTGCGCTTGATTCCTGGAACATAAAGAACATCGCTGAACTGAAGTGTAATGCCGGAATCCAAATGAAGAGTAGAGGTCCCGATCCCTTTCACGGAGTAGCCAGCATCATCTCTGATAATGACTTGTTCGGAAGAATCTCTCTCCACGAAACTTGATAAGTGCTCCTTAAATCCAGTGATGTGTCGAGAAGCACCACTATCGATCAGCCAGGTGTTGGTGTCTGTAGGTACATTGCTTGACAATGTCAAATAGAACAAATATTCACATGAATCCTTTTGTGGAGAAGCATCATCAACATCTGCAATGGTGGCCTGTTGCTTAGGTCTAGATGGACAATGCTTAGCAAAGTGGCCAAACTTATTGCACCTAAAGCATTGGATCTTGGACATGTCTCTCTTCTTCTTGAAAGCGGGAGCACCATCATTTCCCTTATCTCGATTCCTCTTGAAGAATCCTTTCTTTCCATCTTTTCTTTTCTTCTTTGAAGCTTGGGAGGTGAGAACATGAATATCTTCATTATTTGAACTTTGACCAACGCCTCTAGCCACCAACCTTGATTCTTCTTGAATGCAGTCTGCCCTTATGCATTTTTGATCTTGCACTGATTCCTTGAATGTAGGATTCCCAAGACAAAGGAAGACCATTGAGAGCAAGCATGGTCAAGTCTTTGTCGTCAACCATATGGCCAATTGTCGAGAGTTGATCTCTCAAATCCGAAATCCTCATGAAGTAGGCAATCACTGACTCTCCTTTCGCCATCTTCACATGGTGTAGTTGTTGTTTCAGTGCAAGTGCCCGGTTGGTATTGTTGATTTCGTACATTTCTTCCAATGTTTTAAACATGTCTCTTGCCGTCTTCAACTTAGAGACAATAGGAACGATATGATCCTTAACAGAATCAACCAACATTTTCATTGCCTTGATATCTTTCTTCTTCCATTGCAACTTCTCTTCTTCCTCCTCAAGTTCAGGAACATTGGACTCCACAAACTCACCCAAGTCATTCTCTTGGAAGGTAAGCATGATCCTGAATCTCCATGATGTGAAGTTGGATGCTCCCTCGAGTCTATCCTCAATCTTAAGCCCATTCACCATTTTGACTAAAGTAGAGATAGACAAAGAAATATAAATAAGAGAATAGAGTATCGCTGTAAGGGCAAATCTGATCACGATCTCCTCAAACCCACTCTGATACCATGTTAAATTTAATGATTAGATTTATATGCACAAAAATTAATTCAAAAAATTCAACACAGGACACAATAGATACCCTGGGAAAATGCTCCTCTTGAGGGAGAAAAACCTAGCCAATAATATCACTTATATTATTGAATCTCAATGTAAACTTCTTTACAATGAAGGCCGATAAAGAGGCCAATAATATGCACCACAGACTGATGCAAGCACAGCAATACAAAGATGTAATTCACAATGATAATACCCAACCTTCTCACAATAGCACGATTTGCACTTGAATCGCTTCTTACTCACTCGCACTTGACTTGATTCAATCTGAAGATGATTATGGAATGAATGCAGACGAATAGATGAATGAATGATCAAATGAACAAGCAGCATCAATGATATGTACGGTGAAGAGAGAGAAGACGCAACTCTTCAACCATCAAGTCGACCTCAACAAAAGAATGTGACTCTTCAAAAATCGCGCCAAGGAGAAGTCGGCTAAACCAATAATAATTACATATTTAATGAAGCGCCTCTTCATTAATTATCAATATCATATAAATTAAATAGCCATTGGCTATTATTTAATTTGATCTTAAGGATGTGGCTGGAAGAATCGTACGACGCTGCCTTTGAACATCAACACTGAGTTTGTAGATTAGAAGAGCAGAAGAAACATAATTGTTAGGAGCACTTGGGCGGGAGGAGTGATCCAAGAATTACACCAGCTGCAAACTTTGGATTTCATTGTTCTTATCAGCTTATCTTAATTAATGGGTTTTGGTTTGCTAAAAGAAATTGAAATGCCTAGATAAGTGAATGTTTGCTCATTGCTTACTATGCCCCCTGAAATTTGAGAGATATTAGCAGTCTTAGGATTATGAGGGCGAGCCAAATAGATAACTAATTTATTTGTGTTGATCTTACTTCTAGTGCCCTATGTGGACTCTTTAAGAATCGAAGCAAACCTCCTAGAAATTTGAGGATAAGCCTCGCAAAATAGGATAGTATCATCAAGAAATTGAGCATGGTTAAGTTCTTTCTTTTCCCTGGAGTAGGCGTACCCACTAGGAATTTTTTCCTCTTCAAATTAGGAGGGGAAACTCCCTCTTCGCTGATGATGCTTAAAGAAAGTAAATAAACTATTTTCCAATCTTTTTTGTTTTCAGCTAAGAGCACAAGGTTATAAAACTCTTTGCATCATAGTTGAGGTTTTCTCTTTTAGAACTTCAACTACAACTAGGCCTACTCTAATGACGCTTCTAGCTATTCAAGTAAACTCAGAGCTTGAGAGTTAGAAGTAAATAAGGAATGATTTGATAACTGTAATATAAGACCCCAATTTTTTTATTTTTCTGATTTCAAGTACTTGCTGATTGTTAGTTTTTGAGTTTGTTTGTTTGTGTTTTTCATATGCTTATTGCAGTTTTGAAACATGCCAACAAATATAACATACATATGCAGAAATGACACAAAGAAACTAGCATGGTAATAAGAGATTTCATTTACTTTAACTCAGGAAATCATAACAGCTTTGACAGTCTTGTTTGGAGAACAAAATAAAACTTAGAATATGTGATGAGCCTAGCCTAAGCTGACTCAAAAACTCTTCTTTGTTCCCTTGAAATTTTGTCAAACAGTTCGAATGCAAACTTCCCAGCTTGCTGGTCTGAGTTATCAGTCTGATATAATTGCTTGGAAATCAAAACTACAATGCATAAACTATATCCTAGATGCATCAATGACTTAATTTCATCTTTTACAATGCTTATGTATGATTTCTACATGCAAAATGTGCACCTACAGCCAATTGACATCATGTCAAACAATTGGTATACCATCTACTAACAAACTATTCAAATGATCATTACATGGACTATGAGACTCCAATCTTGACTCCTTTATTGTAATGCAATTCCAACATATGTGACAATGTAATCATGCCAAGACTCTTGGCTTACAATGCAAATCTTTCACCATGCCCAAATCTGATTACAAATATCATCTACAGCAGTATGGGTATTTCTTCAAACATTTATCATGCAACTTCAAATGTAAATGATTACTCCCAGCTCTTAGCATTAAGACAAACGCTTGGCGTGAAACAAACATAGAGCTTGCAACTTGTAACTATTATTTCAGTTTTAATGCCGATACAATGCTGATGTGAATTGCAAACAGGTATGACTCAAATATGATGACTTGATGAATAAACAACTACAGCTGCTCTGAGGCAGCGACCACTACCATACAATGAATCAACTAAAAAATAACATGCAATGAAGAACCTGATTATGAATGCAGCAACCTTGATGATGATGAAGACTTCCCACTATTCGATGAATGATACAATGTTCCAATGATGTATTCAAATATCTCCAAATCTGGAAATGATAGCAGCCTTCACATAATGCTCCGATTTCTCTTGTTGATGAAGTCAATGCCCTTCTTGCTGTTGCGTGAAGTCTTCTCAACCCTCAATGAAGCTTCCCTGATTTTATTAGAATTTATTGTTGTCTTTCTTCATAAAATCGAACCTCTTGAGTGACCGCCCCTGTTCTCAGACTTCAGATTTTTGATGCAAATTGCTAGCAGCTTGTAACCTTCTCTAACTTGCATAAAAATCAACTCTTGTCCACCTACAATGATGCGCCTTTTTCCTCCACCCACAATGCAGCAAATATAAGCCACCATGAACAAAATAATGGACAAAAACGTGGCCTTTGATAGACTTTCAGATGACTATAATTTTTGATTTAAAAAAATCGGATTTCTGATATCAACAAACCCTCTTTTCAATCGATTTGTCTCTTCTCAGAAATAAACCCTTACTTGCCACAAATTCGCCCTCACAAAATGCTAAGGAAAAACTGGATATTCCTTGCTTCCAAATCGAACTTATGCAAACCTTAAAGAGGTGAATAGTACTGTAGCAGCATTGTAGCGCGGGTACTATTCATGTCACTGTAGCGCATGTACTATTCACGGCACTGTAGCACCAATACTAATTCTGATCTGCACGTAATAATCTTCAAACCCTAGATAAAATCTTCGCCTTTAAGCACGAATGAAAGGACTGAATTATCCTCTCCTCAGATTGCAACCCTTCAAGAGATCTTTCACTCCCTCAGTTATGCTATCAATAGGAAGTTTTCGTTTCCTATGATCAAAGAAGAAAACTGTAAAAGCCCTAGGCTCCACAGTAAAATTCAATCAAAATAATATTCATCAACTGGATATCGAGAATGAGCTCTTGCCTCTCTTTTTATTCTTTCCTTAAGAGAGCTCAAACACCTTCCTGGCCAATGTGGGATAAAAGATTTATTCCCACATTAAATTACTCACTTAACGCACTTTATTATATTAAAGTGACTTTATTATTATAAAGTTACTTTATAACTTTATAATAATATTAAAATATTAAATAAATCACTTAAGTCACTTAAACTTTAATATCTCTTGATGTACTTGTCTGATTGCTAAGCCGTTTGAGCCAGGAGTCGACTCTCCTTGTTCTCCATGTGATCGGATGCTCGTCTAAAAATAGAAACCCTGAACAGTGACTTACTGTAAATAGTAAGTATGTGAAACTGAGTCTAGAAATAGCTGCAAAGGTCCAATCAAGGTCGACACTGCCAAAATGCTCTGCCCAGGTGTCTTTCTATTAATAGGAACCCTAACTCTCCCAAAATAGTAACTTACTATAAATAGTAAGTGTGCCAATCTGAGTCAAATAACCTGTGCAAAGGCCAAAACCTGAATCCAGCTGAAGAGTAATGTCTCTAAATCACCAGTAACTACCACAGAAGATCCTCTATCCATAACTGTTAGCCTACGAGGGTCAAATGATAGGCTAATCCTTACGAACTCTGATGCTCGCAAAATGGGGACATTGCAGAATATGATTTTCAAACCTGAAATAAAGCTTTTAGCAGCAGAATAAGAAACCCTTCAAGCACACATTTCACCAAAGATGAGAGCTCTCAAAACACCAAGCCACAACGCCAAAGACTCCTCTTCACAGCTACAGAAAACGACTTGCAGCAACCTTTGAGGACGACCAACAATCAAAGAGACACACAGAAGGGGTGCTAGCAGCTGGGGGTCGACTTAGCAAATAAAATCCAAATCTGCCTTAAAAAAAAAAAAAAACCTTATACTTGATAGAATCACCTTGAAGAGAGCTTTCATTTAATCCAATACCCATTTGGAAAACCTAAACCATTTTGGAGGAATGAGCTGATAACCAGTTTCAGGTCCAGAATGAATGTGCCCAGATATTGAATAAAATCACTCCAAAACTTCAAGAAATCCACTCCAAATTGAAAGTTGCAAACTCACTCCAAAAACCCAAAGTGAAACACCTCAAAAGAACTGAAAAATCTTCATTCTCAAAGCCTGAAATCTGCAAACTAAAGCACAAATGTGATTTTTGATTGAAACCACCCTTCTACCAGCTAGGGCAAGTCTTGCACTGCCCCAACCAGTCTTAGATATTGAGGGTTTTCGTCCTCAACTTCAATTATCAGACCTCTTGGCGAAAAAAACCAACATCTCTGAAAGCAGCCAAATCATCCATGAAAAATGAGGCTAAGAATGAACCTTTTAAAAGTCTCCAATGGCAAATTAGGGCGACCTCCTTGAAAAACCCTAAAACCCCTTCAAAATCCACGCCCTTTTGATTTTTGCTTTTGTTTTAAATTAAGTTTCAACTCAAACATTAGTTTTTATTTTAATTTTTACTCCATCCCTTGCCTTTGGCGTCCAACTCGTAATCAACATTCTAAAACACTTTTGATGCTCTTTAAAACAACTTCAAGTGATTGACTAGGCGCCTTGGTACCTTTTTACGTCCCCTTCACCCCCAACTTTAAGTTATAAAGTAACTTTATAATAATTCATTTTCGAAGGGAAAGCAAGTATTAAAAATATTTCAACCTTAGCAAACTGATGCCTCAACTGAAAATGCTACTAAGAGAGAGACCTAACCAGGTCCACCTTACCCAAAATAGACTTACTATTTTTAGAAAGTATTAAAAATAGCAAGTAGTATCCACGATTCACCCGGAGAGATGCTGATATGCACAATGGGCTCACTAAAGACTGAAGCCACTGGATTGATCCCTTGCTAAAAATAGAAAGCCACATCTGAAACACCAAAAACCCCACATAAAGGACTAGCACAAGGCATTAAAGTTCATCGGACAACTTCCACTTGTTGCCCAAACAGGAAACCCTACACTGCTCTGCCTGCCGGACTAATTACTGAATATAACACTTACTGAAAATAGTGTGTCAGAACCAAACTAATCCAAAAGAGGACATCGAAAATGGGGACATTACAGTCTACCCTTCCCAAAGATTGCTTGTCCTCAAGCAATGTCAGTACAACTCTACAACCAACAAACTGATCCACACTGAATCCAAAAATGATCCCAGGGTCCCAAGTAAATCTAGGAGATCTGTAGCACCATCTGCTCAAAATTCTGTCCTGTGAGGAACCAACACATAAGACCTCTTGAAAACCTCATGTAAGAAGAGTAATCAAATACTGCAAAGACTCGATCAACTCCTCAAAAGAATGCCCCTCAAGAGAACCAAATTGATGTACCATAGGAGTAAGCTCTAGAAAAATAACACTGGCTCTCTCATCCCAAACAGTTGTTGCACTACAACTCAGTGTGATTCCCGGGTTCCAAGTGAGTCTCAGAAAGGAACCACCATGCTAAAGCTGCGCCACACTAATCATAACTGTCAAACCAATGCGCCCAAACTGCACTCTCCTATCCTGGACCTCCAAAGAGTAAAAAACATCAAAACCCATATTGAAAAACCTGAAAGGACTGAAGTCAATGTCATGGAATATATCTTGCCAAGGCAACTTAAAGAAGATTGCATCAATAAACTCACTGCCAATCACAATCCTGGTCACCATGAAAATCACCCTGCTCAACCATAAGAAATTAACCCTGGCATGACACCTCATGATGCCCAAAATACGAAGCAAGTCAACCACTGCCATACCTCTGAAATCTACCAACCAAGAAATGCCTATGCTGATGCAAGCTGAAATCATAACATCAACACTCAACCTCCAAGTGTCAAAAGAGTGGTCCCCAACACACCAGCACGCCCAAACCACTGCAATCAAAACGACATCATCTAAAATAATGCATATCATCTCCGTGAAGTAATTGCAATGGGCGTCACTCACCAAAATGGAAACAATAAATGGGTAGATTGTGTTCGTAAAGATTCTCACAGCCGGCTGTCCAAAGGCCTGTCCAACCTCAAAATTAGTCTGCTCATCAAAATATGTCACCATAACCAATGATAAAAAGTAAGGGCAGTAGTAATCAAACTGAAATCCTACTAAAGATATAGCAAAGATGAGTATGGAGGTAGCAACAAAATCATCTCCTAAGATCAAATCAACCTTGCCATCCAGCCTCAACCATGAACTACTCAACTATTGAACTGAAGAAACCATCCAACTCATCTGCGAGTCTGAAAACGAAGTCATATGCAAGCTGGTCGGAAAATGGGCAGTGGTATTAATATTGGAAGTTGACCCACTACTCCAATCCTGAGACAACACCTCATGTCTAGAAACTGCACTTGAGTCCCAATTCTTGTAATCAAATCCACACACATCACTGAAATTGTTTGGGTCTCTGTCATCCAACTTGAAAAGTGGATTGTCATGAGTCAAATCAGCATCCCATTCAAATAGAGGATTATCATACAACTGATGATTATCATCAACTCCCAAATCAAACCAATCCTCCTATTGATCCAAACTCCTATTTTCTAATTTTTTTGGACAATGGCGAGATCATACTCCTCCTGAATGAAATCAAGCTCCTCCATTACATGTTTGATCTCATTAGCCCTTTCTCGTTCTTCTGCTCTATAAAATGTTGAGACTCATAAAGCTGATCATTTGCTTCAAGGAGTGCCCCTTGGACACTTTCCAAAGCAAGCTTCATATAGTTAAACTCAATGGTGAGCTCATTAACCTCTTCCCTTAACTGCCTAGACATAGACAAGGTTACATCTGCAAACTTGGTAGCTATATCTCTATCATGCATCATGTGTAAGTAAGCTGTTTTAAATTCTTCCATAGAGTTCTTCAATGTATGTAAATTACAAAATGAAATATTAAGCTCACTTTGTCCCATTGATGCATTTTGAATTAATTTTTCCACATGCATATGTTTGCTGTCCAAACTAGATAAAATGTGCACCTCATTTTCAGCGGCTACCAAGAGTTGTCTTTTCCAATCATGATCAAGCAAAAATGATGAACTGCTGTTATGTGGCATGCAAAAATCAGAACTATTATACTTGTTATCAAATTCTCCATCTCTATCCCAAATTACTTGTGCCACTCCTTGATTATCCTCAAAAGAAGATTGTAAATCCGAACCAACTAGGCTACAAGGTCTTTGTTCAAAATCAGCTACTTGCAATGTGAAATCAGAATCCTTTTCAACATTGAAAACATTACTATCAATGCCATCCTCTATGCATAGCTCTCGGGATGAAGTAAGGACATCATTACAATAAAAAAGGAATTCATCCCAAAGTGGATCCTTGTCATAATTAGGTGCCAACACACTCGGATCCCATTGAGTAGTTGCCTTTTTGAATAAGTCACTCTGTTTGAATAGGAAGGCTAATCACTTTGTTTAGAGAATAAGTGTTCACTGTGCTCCTCATGAGTACCTTTTTGAATAAGTCACTCTCCAACTCATTATCACTGAAATCATGATAATCATCTTTTTCCATAGGTTTGATTTGGTAGTCTAACCCAAAGCCACCTGTGTCACCATTACCCACATGGGGTAAATAATTAACATTATTAGCTGATTCAAAGACATCATCTCTTTTGTTTTCATCATACCCATCATCTGAAGGTATCACAACTTCATTGGATAGCTCTAAGGGAGTATACAAGGCTGCTGTTTTGTTAATTCCTTCATGCACAACCTCATCTACAACAGTTGCATGCATGACCAAAGAGTCATCCTGAGGCTTCGTCTCACATCTATCAAGTTTCAAAGCAATTACTTCATCTGATTTTTTTGCTATTGAACGCATGAGGTTTCAACTTTGCCACCTCCCTAAAATGAAGTTTTGGTTTCTTCTTGTCAAACCTCTCTATGAGTCTCTCAGTGAACTCAGTGTATGATGTAATCTGAGCATGTCCCATTATGACAATCGCACAATGCCACCACTTATGTGCAACTCCATCAAGGTGCATAGCAACATATTTTATGGATTCTTCTTCAGGCATGGGGTTTTGATTAAAGTATGTGTCCACCCTCTGAACCTATGCTCTCGCTGAAATCTCACCGGACCCATCAAAATAAGGAAGGCTAAGTTTTCCAACTTTCCTTCATAAGTCATTATGATGTTCTCTATTGCCCCTGTTGGGCGTATGCCTCATCCTGAGATCTATATAATCCCGAAGTGATATGTCATGCTAGAAACTAGGGCTTGCATCCAACCAATCCTATATACATTAACCCTGCAACTTAACTAAGGTAAGCTCTTGATTGGGTTGTGCTTCTACTCTTGATGGAAATATAGGCATAAGAGGCCTAGCCATGGCTGCCCTATTGTTTTGAATGGCTGCCCCACGCTGATCCACATCATTTCCTTGCCCCAAACGGTCTAATCTCTCCACCAACTGTGCCAGTTGTTGATTGGTCTCTTGAGCACGTTGGGCTGCTCTTTCTTGACCCCTAACCACTACATCCAAGAGTTGCATCATATGATCTTGCTTACCAATATTTCTTTCAGCTTCTTCTCTTCTTTCATCCATGTTTTTTCTTGGTAACTTCTTTTTTGGTCACTAATGCTCATAGATTTCTATCACCCACTGTTGGCAGGATTATTTTGTGCTCTAATACCACTGTAATATAAGACCCCAATTTTGTTTTTTTAGTTCTGATATCAAGTACTTGCTGATTGTGAGTTTCTAAGTTTGTTTGTTTGTGTTTTTCATATGCTCATTGCAGTTTTGAAACATGCCAACAAATATAACATACATATGCAGAAATAACACAAAGAAACTAGCATGGTAATAAGAGCTTTCATTTACTTTAACTTAGGAAATCATATCAGCATTGACAGTCTTGTTTGGAGAACAAAATACAACTCAAAATATGATTTTTAGACCTAAAATAAAGCTCCTAGCAGTAGAATAAGAAACCCTTCAAGCACGCATTTCACCAAAGATGAGAGCTCTCAAAACACCAAGCCACAACGCCAAAGACTTCTCTTCACAACTACAAGAAATGACTTGCAGCAACCTCTGAGGACGACCAGTAGTCAAAGAGACACCCAGAAGGGGCGCTAGTAGCTGGGGGTCGACCTAGCAAATAAAATCCAAATCTGCCTAAAAAAAACAACCTTATGCTTGATAGAATCGCGTTGAAGAGAGCTTTCATTTAATCCAATACCCATTTGGAAAGCCTAAACCATTTTGGAGGAATGAGCTGATAACCAAGTTCAGGTTTAGAATGAATGTGCCTAGAAATTGAATAAAATCACTTCAAAACTTCAAGAAATTGACTCTAAACTGAAAGATGCAAACTCACTCCAAAAACCCAAACTGAAACACCTCAAAGAACTGAAAAATCTTCACTTTGAAAACCAAAATTTGCAAACTGAAGCACAAATGTGATTTCTGATTGAAACCACCCTTCTACCAGCTAGGGTAGGTCTTGCACTGCTCAAACTAGTCTTAGATATTGAGGGTTTTTGTCCTCAACTCCGATTATTAGACCTCCTAGCAAAAAAAACTAGCAGCATCTCTTTAAGCAGCCAAATCATCTATGACAAATGAGGCTAAGAATGAACCTTTTAAAAGTCTCCAATGGTAAATTAGGGCAACCTCCTTGAAAAACCCTAAAACCCCTTCAAAACCCACACCCTTTTGATATTTGCTTTTGTTTTAAATTAAATTTCAACTCAAACATTAGCTTTTATTTTAATTTTTATTCCATCCCTTGCCTTGGGCGCCGAACTCCTAATCAGCATTCTCAAATGCTTTTGCTCTTTAAAACAACTTCAAGTCATTGACTAGGCGCCATGGTACCTTTTTATGTCCCCTTCACCCTCAACTTTAAGTTATAAAGTAACTTTATAATAATTCATTTTTCAAAGGGAAAGCAAGTAGTAAAAATATTTTAACCTTAGCAAACTGATGCCTCTGTTATAAACCAAGATCGCCTGCATGCAATCACCTGTCACATGCAAAAGACATGTAGAACCAAAGAAGATGTTCTGTAAACCTCAAAGTAAAAATGCATTATTGAGAATCAATTATTACAAAGAGATCAATTCTTATGAAGGAGATCAAGAAACCCTAAATGAAACCCTAGTGTGCACACTTAATAATTAATCAATTATTAATGTGCCTAAGTTTAGCTTAAGCAACTAAAGGAATAAGTGACTTAATTAATTAACCAATATGATATAATTAATTAAGTGGAATAACTTATTACTCTAACACCCCCCCTTAAGATAAACTTAGGAAGAAGCTAAAACACTAGAATAAGATGCATGGAAGCAAAGATGGGTCCCGACAACTAGGCCTGATCAGTACCTATTTACAAATGCAAGAATGAGGTAGAGAAGGAAAAACCCAGTGGGACAAACCGCCCCCTACAATGAGATGACATGCTGCAAAGAAGCACTGGAAGAACTCTATAGAGTAACACTGGAACCTGAAACTGGCAAGCAAGGAAAGATACTTTTATTTATTACTGAAACCAGATGAGAGTCACTGATTGATTCAAGGAATCATGATAAAGCAACAGCAGACCCGATGCCACGGAACACTTGAAAACTCCAAACGGAAACAACCCTGGAATCTATGAAGCAGCAAGCGATTATTGAATGATGTATTACTAAGAATGAAGTGCAAAGATGCAAGATGCACCCTCCCAACTGCCAAAACATCCAAGTAATCTCGAAACAACCCATTGGGCCAAATCTGGACTAAGCGATCAACCTGGGATAGATACAAAAAAAGTACATGGACAACAACATAGAGCTCCTTAATACCTTTCCAACGCCGCAAAGATAGCGAAAATCGGACATCGTGGCAAAAAGTTATGAGCTTGGAAGCATAAAATAAACATTTGACTTCAAACAGCAATAAATTTAGATAAACAGTAAAATATTGAAAAATAAGCTACACTACAGGAAAGTGCTCGGAACCAGCTTTCCGGCGATATCTCGTTTGCCCGATTTCGATACCGTATGCCCAAGTTATGACCAAAAGAAAAAACAACACTTTTAGGAAAAAATAGGGCTAAAAGGGGCAAAGAGGGCCAGCCGTACGTTGATGTCAGCAGTTCACAAGCGTAAATTTGACGACCGTCTGGCCATCAGGGCAAAAAAATGCCCCCCTTGTCGGAAAAATTTTCGGCCGCCGATTTCCTGCAGAGGTGACGGAATATTCTCAGAATCTCCTGGAATATACTCTGCGGGTCCCGGAATATTCCTACGCTGGTTTTGTCGGCGGGGGATTTGATTGAGGTTGGTCCGCCATAGGACCGCTGGCGATGTTGGAAAGCCGCCGGGGGCTGGGCGGGGGCCTGTGGTCCTTCATAGGACCTCGGCCTGGCAGAAGGGCCTGACGGGGGCTGAATAGGCTGAGAAGGTTGGGCGGCACGGCGGTGGGAAGCGCTGGTGGCGGTGGCGGATCTGCTTAGAACTGGAAGCGCCGGCACACACCCCGGAAAAAGCACTTTTTTTGAATTTTTTTCCGATTTTCGTGCATCGAAAGACGTGTTGGGGAGGCCGTACGGCCCTCAGACAAATTTTTTTTGCCTTCCGAACCAACTGCTCAGAAATCAACGAAACGAAGGGCGTTTTTAGGGTTTTTGGCTGTTGCGAACGCATGGCGTGTGTCCGTTTGAGCCCAAAGTCCAAAAAAAAGGCTATCCCCAAATCTTGCAAAAAAGATGTAAACCCTTGCATTAGAAACTCAATGAAGGCCATATCTTCGATCACGAACAGAAATGAGAGGGTTGAGCTCCATACCATGATAAACCAAGATCACCGCATGCAATCACCCGTCACATGCAAAAGACATGCAGAACCAAAGAAGATGTTCTGTAAACCTCAAAGTAAAAATGCATTATTGAGAATCAATTATTACAAAGAGATCAATCCTTATGAAGGAGATCAAGAAACCCTAAATGAAACCCTAGTGTGCACACTTAATAATTAATCAATTATTAATGTGCCTAAGTTTAGCTTAAGCAACTAAAGGAATAAGTGACTTAATTAATTAACCAATATGATATAATTAATTAAGTGGAATAACTTATTACTCTAACAGCCTCAACTAAAAATGCTGCTGAAAGAGAGACTCGACCAGGTCCACCTTACCCAAAATAGACTTACTATTTTTAAAAAGTACTGAAAATAGCAAGTAGTATCCACGACTCACCTGAAGAGATGTTGATATGCACAATGGGCTCACTGAAGAGTGAAGCCACTGGATTGATCCCCTGCTAAAAATAGAAAACCATGTCAAAAACATTGAAAAACCCCACAAAAAGGATTGGCACAAGGCATTAAAGTTCATCAGACAACTTCCACTCATTGCCCAAACAAGAAACCCTACACTGCTCTACCTGCTGGACCAGTTACTAAATATAGCTCTTACTAAAAATAGTAAGTATGTCAAAACTAGACTAATCCAAAAGAGGACATCGAAAATGGGGACATTACAATAACATAGATGGTTAAACAAACTCACTTCCAATGCACACCTGAAGACTCGTTATACTTTTCGATGCAAGCTGAAATAAAGATTATATAAGCAAACATATAAAACAAAACTCGAGACAGTAGATCAGAGCAGCAATGCGAGCATAAGATTTCCTTTCTTAAATTTCTAATAACGATTACACTTTTGGGACAGCAGGTTTGTAGCAATAATAGGCTTACAGTTTAGCGATCAAATCAGAATACACTTGACATAAATTACACATGAACTGAACAATAACTTGCAGCAAAAGGCAAGCATGCAAACTTGCTCTTACACTAAGTGAATAGACACTGAATAACAACTTGCAGGCAAAAGTAGGCTCAGCAATTTGTTATCACAATAACGGTTAAAGAAAAATGGGCAAGGTTGCCCTTATTTATACACAAGCGAGGAGTAGAGAACCCTAAAATCTTCTTGCTTTTACAACAAGACTTGCCAACTCGCAAAATTTATTTCTAAAACTAAAACAAGACAACTAACCAACAACCTATTGAAAGAAAAAAACAATGAAAGTGCCAACTATTACAACTTGATTTTTTTCTCTTTCACAAAGAATAGATAAGCATGAGACAAGAATAGCAAGAAAAATTGGAAAAGGCATCGAGTTAACTGTTGTTTTTAGGTCTATTCTTGAAAATCTTTGCTGCCCCAAAAAGTTGTTGATTTTTCTCCAAAAAGCAAATTGCCGAAAAAAGCTAAGGTCTGGGTTTTGAAGAGAATCACGTTTTGGAGATACCCTGTTTGTTAGATTATGAAAAGCTGAGGGCTTCCCAAAAAAGTGTCGAAAAAGCAGATTTTTCCAATCTTCAAGAGGAACAAAAAGTAGATGGACCCATATTGATAAAAACTGAAAAAGCTGACCACCTATTTCTGAAATGCAATGCCCTAGAAGATTGGATTATGAAAAAGCATGCCTCTGTGCTTTCCAATCATGAATCCATGAAGAAAATTGAAAAAGCACTCTGTTTGAGCCTCAAAATCTTGGTGAGAAGAAAAAGATACTTTTCTTCTTCTGGATGCCAACCTGCAAAAATTGAATAATGAATGCCAAAACCTTCTTAAATAGGTTTTGAGGATAAAAAAGCGCTTTGTTCTCCAGCTTTAAAACTGTGAAGCCAATCCGAAAGCAAGTACATCGATTGTGGACACTGTTTTGAATGAAAATTGAAAAGTTTCTAAGGCATTGATTCTTGGGTGCCCTTGGCTAGCTGAGGCGCTTTTCCTCTCTAGAGTTCAAATATTTTTGAGGATTTTCATGATTTCCATTTTGCTCCTTTGATGCAACCTTTCTGTTCGATCCAAGATTCCGACCGTTTGATTGATCCAATGACCCGGCTAATAGATTCACTGCGAAGCCAGAAGAAATCTGAGAGCAAACTTTTAGAGGCACAAACCCTAAATCCTGCTTCTGATGGTCTTAAATGTTGGGCGCCCTAGGTTAGCTAGGGCGCCTTTCTTTAGCAGACTTGGTTTTTTATTTGAGTTTTTCAACTTTCGCTTTGCCTTGCGTTCACCACTCTATGCTTGCCAGCTGCTTGTGCATCGAATGTTGGAGATTGAAAAATATGCTAAGGCATGAACAGCTAGGTGCCTTGTCATGTCCCCGATTTGGAGGCAGAATAATTTAATTAATTTAATTGATTAAGTTGTCCAAATATTGTTATTTATTTCATAAGGATGACTAATTGATTATTTTAATCAAATTAAATAAATTATTAAATTAATTATTTGTAAGGTTATCACAATAAATAAATATTTAAAGGTGAGTTTATATTTAATTAATTTAATAAAGTGACTAAAATAAAATAATATCAAAAAGTCACTTAAGACAATAAAATAATATTTTATTCTAGAAGCTTCTTGGAGGTGATTTTAATTTCTTTAAAAGGAGCTTTTGGAGGGCATTTGAGGACATCTTGAGTTGCATATTCACATATTTGTATTGGAGAGTTTGAATGCTTGACAGTTTGCTTGAGGGTTTGAATACTCTAAAGTGCCGGTTTCAATTGGGAGACACCAATCCTAGCTGGGAGTTTGGGGAAGATATTTCATTCTTTCCACTTGTGCAAATTTTGTGGCCAAGGGCCAAATTTGGTGGGATCGATTTGAGGTGATTATACAGATTTTTGAGGAGAGTTTTTTTATAGTCCTTTGGAAGGAGGATTTTGGCATATGCTTGGGACGATTTGTGGGGGACGACTTTCAGTTTGTTGATGAATAAAAATCAGACATTTTATGTGGCTGGGACACACTCATGCTAGGTGCGATTTTGTTCAAAGAAAGCTGGAAAAATTCATAAGAATTTCTAAGGAAGTCGTTGGACCTCTAGAAGGCTAGACACAACTTTGGGAGTGAAGACATTCAACTTTGGAAGAGAATCAATCTGATTTGGTGGTGCTGCTACTTCGTTCCAGGTTTCACATTTTGTATATGTATTGCATTGAAAAGCATATAAATGTTTAGGAGTCACAATCAGTCATAGCTTGGATTGTATTTCAGTCACTTGCATTAGTATCTATCACTGTCCTAAGGCAGCTATATTGCATTGTAATATCAGTCATCCTGAGATAGTCAATTTAAGGAGAAGTGGAATATTGGTATCATATGTACTTCATCATAATTCAGTCATAATATCAAGTAGAGGTGGTTGGAGTTGGTTTGCCAATTGTTTGTCTAAATGCTAAAGTTACTTCACTTCATATCAGCTTATATAGTTTGCATACAAAATGTTTGACAAATTGTCTCACTGCTGTATATGCACATTTTGCATAAGTAGGTCATATATATGCACTTGAAAAATACAAAAAGAATTGCATTTCATTGTTGCTACTTGGTTAGACATCTTAGCAATATTTTTCAAGCATCTAAACATCATTGGCATCAAGCAAAGTCAATACAAAACAAACTAAAAACAATAACCAGCAGTTTCAAGGTTGCAAGCAAAGTGTTTGTCAAAATTCCTAAGGCAGAAAGCTAGAGGTTTTTGGTTAGATTTAGCAAGACACTTTATAGTGGTATCAGAGCTTGGATCTTGCCAGCCTGGAGGGTTTGGAGATTGATTCATCGAGTGATCAACACTCATCTATAGCAGTTGTAGCTAATAAAAGGTTTTGGTAGAAATGAAGTCTATGAAGGAATTCATGGTGAAACTCATTAAGGCCTTTCAAGACTATGACAAAAATTTAAATAGGCTTCTACAACATCCGGAAATGTTAGACCCTTTGGTTGCAAAGGAAAGAAAAACAAACATTATTGCCAAATCAGTCGAGATTGATCAGCCGCTTGAAGGTATGGAATCCTTTGATGATTCATTAATTGGGCAAGGCATAATCTCACCAACTCTACATAGTAATTGCAAGGAATTAAATTGTGAGTTGGGTGACCTTGAAGATGGTATTGTTAATGCACAAGAAGACACCACAAATAGGTACGATGACAATTTTGATTTTCTGATTACAAACAATAGTCCATTATTGTCACATAATTATGAGATTATAGATAAATCATATGAAGATGATAGTGCTATAGATTTTTCCAATATCAGCATTGAAGTTTTGTGCATTGAACATGAAGAATGTATTGTGAATTCAAGCTGCAAACAATCTGATTTTGTTCACCATACTATGGAGGAGGTTAAAAAGACACAATGGTTGTGTGATGAGTGGTCTATAAGAGCTAATAAGGCCAAGATGCTTGCTGCCCAAGCAAGACAACACTTACAATAGGTCAAAGAAAGATGCAATTTGATAGATAATGCAAGAAGACAAAGAGAATCACACATTAGACCTTTATTTCTTTCAAAAGAAGAATGTGTGGATATTGGGTATCAAAGGAAAGAGATTCTTGAGGTAAGCCCACAAGAAGAGCATGTTGAGTTGTGTGAGAAAAGGAGGAATGATTTAGGAGATTCAGTTTGGTCTAGTTTGCATCTTGAGGTGTGCCCATTAGTTCTCTTTCAACTCACATGTATAGGATTTGATGATGACATTGAGTCTACAGGTGACGAGTCCAAGTTTGGCGAGTCTTCTACTTTATTCTCTTTTGCTGAAAGCTTCTTGATTTAGGACTTAGAGACTTGGACTCTAGGGGGTATCAGAGTGGCACAATAGAAGTCCATTAGTGTTGAGATGGACGGACTTCCAGTTCATTCATGTGATCCAGGTGGAGATTGTTTTTGGAGAGTTTGGGTGCATGAAGATTATCATTGCAGCACTTGGATCGGCATGGTGGGGTAGATATACAGGTTTGGGATCCAGGAGTTCTCTTGATGGATTGCTGGCTTCACAAATTGATGAGTTTTGATAGTGTTTGAGGCCTCAACTCTATTAAGAGGATGTTGGTTGGAGTTCTTCTCAGGATCATTTGGGATCCGGGTGGTTGGAGTATAGGTGTAGTTGGTTTTCATTTCTGGCTTCAGGTGTTGTGGCAATTGGATGGTTTGGTAGATGCAAATTGCTTGAGGGAAAGCAATCTTTGGGAAGGGAGGACTGCCAGGTCCCTGATTTGGAGGCAAATAATTTAATTAATTTAATTGATTAAGTTATCCAAATATTGTTATTTATTTCATAAAGATGACGAATTGATTATTTTAATCAGATTAAATAAAATATTAAATTAATTATTTGTAAGGTTATCACAATAAATAAATATTTAAAGGTGACCTTATATTTAATTAATTTAATAAAGTGACTAAAATTAAAAAAATATCAAAAAGTCACTTAAGAGAATAAAATAATATTTTATTCTAGAAGCTTCTTGGAGGTGATTGTAATTTCTTTAAAAGGAGCTTTTGGAGGGCATTTGAGGACATCTTGAGTTGCATATTCACATATTTGTATTGGAGAGCTTGAATGCTTGACAATTTGCTTGAGGGTTTGAATACTCTAAGGTGCTGGTTTCGATTGTGAGACACCAATCCTAGCTGGGAGTTTGGGGAAGGGCCAAATTTGGTGGGATCAATTTGAGGTGATTATACAGATTTTTGAGGAGAGTTTTTTTACAGTCCTTTGGAAGGATGATTTTGGCATATGCTTGGGACGATTTGTGGAGTATGACTTTTAGTTTGTTGATGAATAAAAATCAAACATTTTATGTGGCTGGGACACACTCATGCTAGATGCGATTTTGTTCAAAGAGAGCTGGAAAAATTCATAAGAATTTCTAAAGAATTCGTTGGGCCTTTAGAAGGCTAGACGCAGCTTTGGGAATGAAGACATTCAACCTTGGAAGATAATCGATCTGATTTGGTGCTGCTGCTACTTTGTTCCAGGTTTCACATTTTGTATATGTATTGCATTGAAAAGCATATAAATGTTTAGGAGTCACAATCGGTCATAGCTTGACTTGTATTTCAGTCACTTGCATTAGTATCTATCACTGCCCTAAGGCAGCTATATTGCATTGTAATATCAGTCATCCTAAGATAGTCGATTTAAGGAGAAGTGGAATATTGGTATCATATGTACTTCATCATAACTCAGTCATAATATCAAGTAGAGGTGGTTGGAGTTGGTTTGCCAATTGTTTGTCTAAATGCTAAAGTTACTTCACTTTATATCAGCTTATATAGTTTGCATTCAAAGTGTTTGACAAATTGTCTCATTGCTGTATATGCACATTTTGCATAAGTAGGTCATATATATGCACTTGAAAAATACAAAAAGAATTGCATTTCATTGTTGCTACTTGGTTAGACATCTTAGCAATCTTTTTCAAGCATCTAAGCATCATTGGCATCAAGCAAAGTCAATACAAAACAAATTGAAAACAATAACCAGCAGTTTCAATGTTGCAAGCAGAGTGTTTGTCAAAATTCCTAATGCAGAAAACCAAAGGTTTTTGGTCAGATTTGGCAAGGCACTTTACATGCCTTGATTGGATAGGGGTGCCTAGCATTTCCAGTGTTAGACAAATTTTCATCATTTTCAAGACTTTTTAGATTCCCCTCCTTTGTTCTTTGTTCCTTGAGCATCTTCCGTCGTTTCTCGATCTATGCAGCATTTGAGACCTTGAATCTGACACTTGGCAGTTGACCATCCTCCATTGATGACCTCAGAGCTCTTGTTTCAGCTTCTGAAAAAGCAGAATAGACCCACCAGAGAAAAATTGATCTTTTGACGATTCTGACTAGACTAGCCTGATTGTGAAGTATTTTCAACCAATCAAAATCAGTTTAAGCTCGGAAACATAAATTCTATGTTTAGAAACTTTCTATTTTTAGAAAATTTTGCTAGTATCCGTTTGAGAAGAAACCCAGAAAACCCCACAAAATTCTATTTTTAAAAACTTTCTAAAAATAAAATTTTTCGTAAAAAGTAGGGCCAAAAACTAAGATTTGGATTTTGTAGACAATTTTGCTCTAAAGAGACCCAGATCGTTAGATTTTGAAAATTTTGAGTTTTTGACCAACATGCGTGACATGCAAGTTTCCATTTTTTGACCTTTTTACAAGACTTTTACCACTTTTACAAGATGCCTTAATGAAGCAAAATTTTTAATTTTGGGTACAACATTTTGCTTTGTCTGGGGACCACATCGGATACTTACGACATAAGAGAACTAGGAATCTTTGGACTTTTAAGCATAGACCAGTGTCTTATTAGTTGGGCATCAGAGTCAAGACCATTTCCTAATCACCTATCACAAGACTTTTCCCTAAATCACCTAGGACAGGACTACTTAAAAATCACCTAAAAGTTGGAAGTCCCCTAAAATTCACCTAAAACAAGACGCCTAATCACCTAGAACACGACAAATCTTCACGGGAAGGGGAAAAACATCACAACGTAATGAACACATTACGGAAATGGGAAACACATTACGAAAACAAAAAGAAAGTTACTGAAAAGAAAATTACTCCACCCCCAAAGGGATGAAGTGCTTCAGATATTGCCTGCTATATGGTTGCGGGAATGGATTACAACGATGCGGTTTTTTCCTAAAAGGCTTCACTTCTCTTCTGATGGGTATTGCAGGAGACAATTCCTCCGAGATGAAGATTCTCATTCTTCATATGTTGAGGCAAAGGCACCTTGACAAAAGTCAGAATATGGCGCAAAGAGAGAAGCAAATACCATTGAGGCATCAGTTTTGCTGTTGTCCATCCTCGGGATGTCTCTGATGTCGAACGCTTCAAACCAGTCGATTGCGTTCCAAACTCGATTTCTATAATGCCGTAGGTGATCCTTTCTGACTTAGAAATATCTTTTGATTGGCTCATCGATCAGCTCTATGTCCCCTTTAACACATAGGAGTTCGATTCCCATGTTTTCGACATTTTTGAGGCCTAACAAAAGTGCCTCTTTTTCAGCTTTAGTGAATTCCAATTGCAGGCAATATGCAAGTGGATGCAATTGTCCTTTAGGGGAGATGATCATTTCCCCTGCTTCTGAACCTACAGTTGAACAACCCCCATCAAACTGCATTGCCCATAACTTTGTATCCTCTGTCAATCTCTTTTCAGAACAAGCAATGTTCTGGTCTTCAATCTCTATCTCTGACAACATCACATAATTACCAAGACCTATTTCTTGATATAGAGTTTGGGCTAAGGGGTTTGGGGATTTCACCACCATGAATCGGGATTTGGGCTCAAGTTCTATCTTGATTTTGCCCTCCTTTACAGGAATGGTAGCGAATGACCAATCTAGCTGTATCTCACCACCAAGATCTCTGCAGAAGCTCAGGCTCAACAACATCCCATAGCTGGTTGGAATGTTAGCCACTAGAATAGTCATCTTTATCTTTTTCTCCGGACAAGCTGTAACAACCTAAACAGTCTACAATTTAAAATTTTAACTATCTACTAACTTTCAGCTGATTTCCAACTAACTTGTTTCCAAAACTAGGGTTTCCAAATCGATTTCAACTGAATCAAAAACATTCAACTAACTTCTAAATATTCAGTTTCAGCTGAAATGAGTCTTCTAACTGTTTCACAAAAGATCCATAACAAAATAACTGTCAAACTAGGGTTTCCTTTTAAAACAATAATATTTCATTAATCTATAACTAACTTCACGAATTCAACAATTCAACCGAATGAACAATTGGCTATTCTAAAATTAACAGTTGCAGATTATTCAACGAATATTTAACTTCAAGGAATAACATTTATTGCTTAAAGAAAGTAACTTTAATTAACAAAATCATGTACCTGGATTTATGAGTGAGAAAGGATTACATTTGACATCATCTTCATGCTGTTATACAAGGACATCTTTATCAAGAGGGGAAAAAGGATTATTATCAGGGGCTTTACCACCCATCCAAGACCTACTGGCCTCCCGTGTTCCTTCGTTTGAAGAAACCTGACCCTTCTCGAGGGAAATCAACAAGGATTGTTTGTCATCATGTCTCTGAGCCTGGTGTTCATGAACCTATACTGCTGGTCAATCCTTCCTCTGTAGGTTCCTCCTAACTAGAAGGATCATTTTGACCAGAAGTATATCTGGAACATGAAAGCTAACATTTGCCTATTTGGCATCTACCTTGGCCAAGGATTTTTAATATTACTGGCACCACTGTGCCGATATCTCTAGCACTATTGTGCCGTCAGCACTCACCCTTGCTCGACATGACAAATCTTAGATCCAGTTTCTTATTTGTGTAACATGATTTGATTATTCTTCTATCCGGTTCTCAATCCTAGGATTATTGTTTTGTATTTTGATTTGGATCTTTTCTTTAATAGATTAGTTGATGACTTAATGGAAAGAGAGAGAAAGAGAGCATACTGATTTGTTTAAGTACTCTTCCAAACTCATAATATTCAATGATAGCTCAAAGATCATGGTATGAAAAAGGTATACTTTTACCAGTCTAGACTATTAATAGTGGTGGAGCTTTTGAATAAGGCAGAGAGGGTTAACATACGAGATTTCCAAGAAGATTGGGTTATTCACAGATTCAAGTGACCAATATTGCAATATAAGGAGCAGACAGATTGGAAAAGGAGCACTTAATGGATAAGTTCAAGAAGAAGGAGGAAGTTCCAATCCAAATTAATACTTCTGTAGCAATGTTTGAGAATAAAGTGAGTTCTAGTTCGTTGCAGAGTAACTACAATTTATATCTAGTTTCCAAGGCTTGGAGATTGTGGTTGGAGGTATGGCTTCATATTTCAGATGAACAATATCAGAGATTAATTATCACGAAAAAGCCCTAAAGGCTGCATCGATAGTGAAGAGTCAAATTATTGAAATAGTCGGCTTCAGAAGAAAGGTGGTAATGGATGCAAGGTGTCTCAGATGGAGTCTTAACTCAGATTTAGGAAAAGGAAATAAAAGATTCAATATCCTACTACTGAGCTCTACTTTCTACAGGAGACAGAGATATACACTGCGAATTCAAAGTTGAAATAAATCTATGCCATATCCCGATCACACCAAAAATGATTTCTCCTAACTCGACTCTACCTGAGAAAGGACATTTCTAACTTCTAACTGATAAAAATTTTAAGTGAAAGCTCATGAATATAATACCGAACATATTCCATTGAAAATTCCAATTTAGAAAGTTCTTAACGTGCCTGGCTAAGCGTCTGGAACTTAGCAACGTCGAGAGCCCTTCTCTTCCAATCGGCTATTCGAAGGTCTCCTACGGCTTGACCAAGGATATCTCAGGTTGTCGCTCCACCACAGAGAGGCGAATTCCTAACTTTCACAGAGTCCAACTCGAAAGAAAGTTTCTCACTTAGACAAAAATCTCTCTGCCGAAGATGGATTTGAAAGCTTGATTGTGGGAAAAGATTAAGATTGAAACTCCTTCAGAAATGCGACAAATAGATGAGTAAATAGAACCCTAGCTATGTCGGAAAGATTACAGGGAATCTTCGACAGAGCTCCCAAGATTTCTTATGACCATGAAAGGAGAATGAAAAGAAGAATGAATGTGGAATGAATTCTCAATAGAGAGAGACTGCCTTTTTGAGATTGCCCTTCCGAATTCCATACTGGAATCCTCCATGACTTCTTGCATTCCATATGTTTCATGATGGAGTGGCGGAGTGGTTTGCCTCCACGAATCGTCGACCATCTCCCGCACAAGTTCAATAATGAATAATATGTTTATTATGTTTTGTTATTTAATTGCCTTTTATTAATATTTAAACACTTATTATTATATATATATTTGAAATACCCTTGATAAGTATTTATATTTTTTTTAATTTCTTAAATAATCAATACTTATATTATTTTAGCCAAGACCAAGGTTATATTGTTGTATTTGTCATACATTGACTAAGAGTTTGATGACAAATGATCCTTGTCAACTACATCCTCTCCCTAATGATAGTCCCCTTTCCTTCGAGTGTTGTCGATCTTGCATCCACTGACAGATATTATGGTTAGAATATTCACAATGGCTATAAAAATACGTTTTTAAATATCAACTCATGAACACATTCAATTTCACATGATCAAGGAATTCACTTGCCATAAAAAGATCGTTAACTTTACAGTTACGATGATTAAAACATCTATTTTATTCTCAATTTCACATTCACATGAAAACAGTTACTAGCAACTAACTTTGCATCCAAAAGAAAAATACATAATCAAATTCATAGTCTCAATGTAAGGGATGTAACACAAGCCGCCAACCTTACTTGAGCGTCCTTCAATTGTCCGACCAACAACACCGACTTAGACTCAAGTGAATAACATTCGTTATGAGTTTCTGTGCATGAGAGCCCCAATGCATTCATCACTTGTAGAGGCATGACGTTGTCTGAGGCTCCTGAATCTATGATGTAATTGCTCAATTTGAATTCACCTATATATAGAGATATACAGAAAGGTTTGGGCTTTTCTTCCGCTGGAACTGATGACTCGAGCAATGTAGGTTGGATTGAAGCTTCTTTCTTTACATGTATTATTCTGTCCAGCTGCTCAGGATGATTACAAAGATACTCCAACTGTGAAATTTTAACCTTGGTCTTCATCATGGAGTTTACAATGTCAAAATTTGCTAAAGATGGGTCTTGAGCAGCTGCTTCCTTAACTTGTTCTTTAGTTCTCGGCCTCTCTTCTTCTTCCTTCCGCATTTTCAAGTGCTTAGTATGTGGAAACATAGGTGCTATATGGCTTCCACGATTTACTGCAAGAGAGTAGTGGCGAAGGTCTTTTTCTTCTTCAATAACGGGTTCAAAGTATCTCGTAGCAGAGTTGCCATCGAAGTTGTCCGTTTGTGGTAAGACAAAATTTGAACTTGGTGTAGGTACAAAACTGGAACTGGGTGCAACATCAGCATATCCCATGATCTGGTTCATTCTTAAATTTTTAGGACATGTAGAACCGGTATGTTCATCAGTCTCATGGAAAGAACAAAATACTGCGTTTTGTACAGCTTCAACTGTTTGTCTTGGTGGAGATGTTGGCAACTATGGCTTGTAATTATTGAAAGGATGAAAATTATTTCTCTTCGGCTGGTATGACCACTGAGGTTGATATTGTTGTGGTGGTTGATTCTGTTGTTGAGGTTGATATGGTGGTGGTGGTAGTGCAAGCATCTCATTGACTACCTTCTATAGCAGTGGATCTGCAAAACTATGAACCAGAGGCCTGATTGAATCCTTCTTCATCTTGCCGAAAGTGATCATGTTATCCTCCAACTCGATGGCATGTTCTTGCGCATCCGTCAATTCTATTTCTTTTGCCGTCTTGAGGAAGAAGGCTATCTTTGATGGAAGAGCATTTATGAAACAACTCATCAAAATCTCTGGTGATGGATTAAGTGTAGAAGAAAGTCTTGTAACAAGACGATTAAATCTTGCTACAAACTCCCTCATGGGCTCGTTGTGCTCCATCTTTGAATTTGCGAGTTAGGAAAACAACAAATGATTGTCTTTAGTGGGCTTGAATCTTGCCAAAAATTTCTCGCTCATAGTTTCCCAGCTTGTAATAATGCTTGGCTCTATGTGGTTGAACCAGTCGGTAGCATTTCCCACAAGGGTCTCAACAAAGAGACGTACAATAATGTCTTCATGTCCCACATATAGGATGACACAAGCCGTTGTGAAGGCGGAAAGATGATCATTAGGGTGTTGACTCTCGTTGTCATGAAACTAAGGAAAGTGCTTCCTTGAGCCTTTAGGTAACTCATGATGCTCCCGCAAAGCCAAAGGTCCAATGTTGTTAACCCAAGGTAATGGGGGTGGATGTCTCTGATTAATGCCAGCATTATTGTTGTTATCACCCATTGCTTCTGGTTGGATCATAGGTTCTTCCTAATAGGAGCAATAGGATGCCAGATGGTCATTCTCGTGTCATAAAGCATAAGCTTTCTTGAAGTTTTATGCCTCGTGCCCCATGGTGGACGCTAGAAAATTATTGGCGTTACAATTTAGCGATCAAACCAGAATACACTTGACACAAATTACACATGAACTGAACAATAACTTGCAACAAAAGGTAGGCATGCAAGCTTGCTCTTACACTAAGTGAACAAACACTGAATAACAACTTGCAGGCAAAAGTAGGCTCACCAATTTGTTATCACAATTAACAGTTAAAAAAAAAATGGGCAAGGCTGCCCTTATTTATACACAAGCGAGGAGTAGGGAACCCTAAAATCTCCTTGCTTTTACAACAAGACTTGCCAACTCGCAAGCTTTATTTCTAAAACTAAAACAAGACAACTAACCAACAACTTGCTGAAAGCAAAAAATAGGGAAAGTGCCAACTTTACAACTTGATTCTTTTCTCTTTCACAAAGAATAGATAGGCATGAGACAAGAATAGCAAGAAAACTTGGAAAAGGCATCGAGTTAATTGCCATTTTTAGTTCTACTCTTGAAAATCTTCGTTGCCCCAAAAAGGTGCTGATTTTTCTCCAAAAAGCAGATTGTCGGAAAAAGCTGAGGTCTGGGTTTTGTAGAGAATCATGTTCTAGAGAAACTCAGTTCGTTAGATTCTGAAAAAGCTGAGGGCTTCCCGAAAAAGCGTCGAAAAAGCAGATTTTTCCAATCTTCAAGAGGAACAAAAAGCAGATGGACCTAGATCGATGAAAATTGAAAAAGTTGACAACCTATTTTTGAAATGCGATGCCCTAGAAGATTGGACGATGAAAAAGCGTGCCTCTGTGCTTGCCAATCTCAAATCCACGAAGAAAATTGAAAAAGCACTCTGTTTGAGCCTCCAAATCTTGATGAGAAGAAAAAGATAACTTTTCTTCTTCTGACTGCCAACCTGCAAAAAGTGAATAATGAATGCTAAAGCCTTCTTAAATAGGTTTTGAGGATGAAAAAGCACTTTGTTCTCCAACTTTAAAATTGTGAAGCCAATCCGGAAGCAGGTACATCGAATGTGGGCACTGTTTTGAATGAAAATTGAAAAGTTTCTAAGGCATTGATTCTTCGGCGCCCTTGGCTAGCTGAGGCGCTTTTCCTCTCCAAAGTTAGAATATTTTTGAGGATTTTCATGATTTCCATTTTGCTCCTTTGATGCAACCTTTCTATTCAATCCAAGATTTTGGCAGTTTGATTGATCCAATGACTTTGTTGATAGATTCACTGCAAAGCTAGAAGAATTCTGAGAGAAAACTCTTGGAGGCACAAACCCTAAATCTTGCTTCTGATGGTCTTAAATGTTGGGCACCCCAGGCTAGCTAGGGTGCCTTTCTTTAGCAGACATTTTATTTGAATTTTTTCAACTTTTGCTTTGCTTTGTGTTCATTGCTTTGCGCTCGGCAGCTGCTTGTGCATCGAATGTCAGAGACTGAAAAATATGCTAAGGCATGAATAGCTAGGTGCCTTGACTGGACAGGGGCACCTAGCATCTTCAGTGTTGGACAAATTTTCACCATATTCAAGATTTTTCAGATTCCCCTCCTTCGTTCTTTGTTCCTCGAGCATCTTTTGCTGTTTCTCGATTTGTGCAGCATTTGAGACCTTGAATCTAGAAAGTGGTGTGGAGCGAGATGTGAGGGCTCCTGTGTGTAAAAGATTTCGAGTGCAGCTTGTAACTGATATGGAAGAAGGACAAGATGAAAATTTTCCAGTGTTTATGGAAGAACGATTGCAATGGTTTGTTAATTTTGGGAAATTTTGTCAATATATGATGTCCATTGCCAAATGTCTTCTGCTTTTGTTGGATATGGGTTATATTGTATTGGGTTGGATGCAGTAATGTAACTAGTCTGAAGTTTATTAAGCCCTTTCTATTTTGAGTCCTTCTTTAGGGGGTGGGTTGTTATAACATTGTAATATGCTGCAAGGAATGTGTTGGGCACTGTTATGTAATCTGCTGCAATGTTATTAGGAATGTGTACTATGCATTGCTTTTATGCTGCTGGGGTTGGGGGAAAAGTTTTCAGGAATTGCAGGATAGTTATATGTGGAGTTTTAACAGTTTTAGGAAGCATGGGTTTAAGGAAAATTGCCATTTTCAGTCGGCAATCAAAGACATACTTTGTATACATATTTTATAAATTAATATATACATAGACATAAACTGCCTCTTCCTAAAAAAATATGTGGGCAAGGGCTTTAAGCCAAGATTTCCACATAAGTTGAGAAAACATTTTTTCCTTCAACAAAATGCAAAAACATATTAAAGGGATAGGGGTCCAATTCAATCTATTGTTGAAGTTTAAGGAAATTGGTTTGTATTCTGAGAAAGGATTAGGAAAGATTTTAGTATAGGAAAAAGAAAAAGCCTCCAATAGTCTTCTTGAAATAAAAATCTATCAAGTTTGACAGCAATGAAAGTCATGCTTGTCATACCAAGTGTACAATATAAAAATATTCACCAAGAATCTAGTTAGCTAGATTGTTGAGATTTGCATCCTCTATGACAGATTGCTAACATTCTTTTTTGTCCATAAAGTTGTTTGAAGAGTAGACATTACTGATATTCAATAAGAGATTGGAGGAGGTTTCAAAGAGAGTAAATTTGATCCAGTTGGGCCTGAGGATGAAATCCACTAAGGAAAAGCTAGGTTTCTAGTTGTGATGTCCCCACTCTAGTCAGTTCTCAGGAGCTTGTTGAGTTAGCTTATTTCTTGGACCCTTATAGGCTAACGGGATCTGGTTAGAGGGTCAGTGGCCATTTTTGGTGAGTTGACATTCTCACCCCCTTCAGCTTCAGTATGGGAGTCAACACGAGCATTTGGTATTCAGTGTTCGCTAGCTTCTGACGACATGGAAATATATGGAGTTTGGAGGGAGTTATGGATATTTAAGTGATTTAAGTTAATTATTTAACTTAACGCTTTATTATAAAGTCAAATTGACTTTATAAATATTATATCACTTAAATATATCATAAAGTGATTTAAAATTAAATCACTTAAGTATAAAGTGCGCTCAACTTGGGAAAAGCAATTATTTAATTGCTAAGTATTGAAAAGTTATTAAAATACATTTTTATGTATTTTATTTGAAAGCCAAGTCGTGCTTTCTTGAAACTCGTGCCTTTTGAGGATATAAGGCATTTTTGGCAAATAAAACTCATTCATGATTATTTGACTTTGCCATTGTTATTTCTCTGTGCTATTCTCTGAGACAAGGGTTTGAGCATTTTTGCCATTGGAGAACGAGATTCTCTTCAGTGTTGAGCATTTTTGAGACTATGAGAGACCAGTCGAATTAGTGCATCTGTGAGGGCCTCATTCAGAGCTTCTATTGAGCTTTATCAAAGTTTCCTGTTGAGTTTTACCAGTTTACAATAAGAGGGGTTCTACACCAGAGACGTCTTCTTCAGCCATTCTGCAGCTTCCAGCGTTTGCTCTTCAGCTTCTTACTTGGGCCGTACCATTTACCTTGGGAAATGTGTCATCTGGAGGCTAGGCGTGTGAAGTAGCTTGCAAAAACGCCTTCCCTTTTGGCTTCTGATAGTATTCCATTCTTGGCGTCTACCCTTCTCAGTTGTTTGTATCCAGTTTCTATTGGGGAGAAGTCAGATCTGTAGGCCAAGCGTCCCATTTTGTCAGTTTTCACCAATCTTGGCTGGCAAGCTTGGATATTTTCTTATATAAATAATCTGGAGACTATCGGGTATGACTATCATATGAAATCTCTTTGTTGTGATTATTTAATACTATCTGCATTTAAATTTGGTCAATATTAGCTTAGTTTATGGTTTTATGAGCTTTTATATGCTGCGCCCCTTCTATTTCTCTCTAGAAACTTTCTTAAAAAACTAAAAAAACACAAAAAGATAATCAAAACAACAGGGGTTTGAAGAGGAGCCAGTTGGGCTCATCACACTAGGCCACAAGGAGACCTCTAGAAGCATTTGAGGAGGAGATTACAGTGTTGATGTTTTTGCTCGAACATTCATTAATGGTTCCATTTACTTTTGTGATGTTCTTTTTTGTTTCTTGCTACAGTAAACTATTGAAGTTTCTTATGCATAACAGATCTTTCAAAATCATCTTTTCATTTTTGTCTCTAGACCTCTCAAATTCCAAGAGATATTTTCTTGTTGCAATGCTCTTTGTTGCTGCTCTTGAGTGGACTTCAGAATATTTCTTGTTGCAATGATTATTTAAAGAGGTTGGGGCTTCTTAATCTTCATTTTCTTTCTCTTGTTCTTCCTCTTTGTCATTCACAAAATTTTCATTAACAGTGAATGGGTTTGAAGAAGAAGGGGCTTTTGGTGGGGTAATGCTTCTGGGTTATTTTTGGAATTTCTTCTACGCACTTGTTTGAAACCTTCATTTTCATCTTCTCACTTACTAGTGGGTTTGGGCAATTGGCAATACATCAAGAAGTGTCCATGCTCACGACAATGGTTACACTTAAACTGAATTGTTAATAGTCCAGTTTTTGAGTGATGGTTAGGTCATCCATCTTGAGCTTAATGCCTTCAAGGAATCCATTGATGACATCTATTTCAACATATTTGTGTGCATATGAAAAATATTTCTCTTTTGGTTTACCCTAAGTCTTGAAAACACCAATCCTATTCTTGATGGATTTTAAGGATTGTTCATGCCACATACAGAGAGGTAAAAATGGGAGCTTGACCCTAACTAGGACTTTTAATGGATTTCATCAAGAAGGTTGAAATTTGAAGATTAGTGATTTAAGTGCAAGCCTCAAGGGCTAGAGAACTAGCGTCCACTCCTGAAAATTAAGTCCTTTCTTCTTTTGAAGCAATTGCCGCCACAAGGAAACCTCAACCACAAACAACCACATCAATGTTTCCTTGCACATTCGTACTCCGTTCTTTTTCAATCTAGTTTCCAAGAGTTTTAGGAAATGTAAGATTCTAACCCAATCTTCTACACCCAAATTTACCACTTTCCCAATTCCTCAAAATGTAAGCATTCCGTAAGACAATTTATGTGCATGTGCAAATGAAAGATTTCTCAATGTAACAACTGACATTAATGATTGAATGTTGTTTAACCATTATTTCCCTCACAACTCCATTGGACAATCATGGATATAAGACCACATTATGATAAACATTTTGTAGCATTCTAAAACTGATATTTTGATAAATATTGAAGAGCAGATTATAAAATAAGTTCACATCAATTTATGACCTTAAATAGTAGTAGGAAAAGACATATATAATAGCAAACAACTCACTAATGAATAGCGCCCATCTTAAACCATTCACTTTATTTCCAATTTGATGATTTTTCCTTGCAGTTCTTGCACACCACCTCAGCAGTGTTTTTGGTAACCAGCTCATACAGAATCGCATCTCCTTTCTCTGTATACATGAAATATCCCCCTTAGATTTTTTCCCAAGTTTGGCACATAAAGATTCACCCGTTAACGTTAGCCCAAGAATGATAACAAACTGAAAACAACCCTTCACATTCTGATCACCTAGATCCCAGAGTGGGCAAGGTGAGAGCATACAGTGTAAGGGAATTTGATAGCAATAATTTGAAAAGCTGAAAGTACAATGCTATTGGCAGCAAGCCAACCAATAGAGGAATTGTAAATGCTTAGGTGGCAAGCTAGCCTCTTCCACTTTTCAGCGAGTAACAAAGTAAGAAAGCAAACTAGGCAGCAAGCCAACCTCCACTTTTCAGTGGGAAAGAATAACATGAAGTACTGAAATGAAAGAGTTGATTAGTACTGCTGAAACATCGTTACAATATTACGTTACATTCAGTACAATGAGAGAACCAAACCAAAATGAAGCCCAAGTATTAGCAAATCATCTTAATGACATTACAGTGATTAGGCATCATGATATTATGACAAAATATTGAAATTATCAGGTTTGATATGAAGAAGTAGTGGTTTGATATAAAATTGCAGTGTGCATGAACTCCAACCAGCAACCTTCAAATGCTCATATCTCCTCAACCATGACCCTGAATGACCTTTCCAAAAGGTGCAGGGAACCTAGGCATGCAATATCCAATAACAAGTTGCCATCAAACGATTAGCAAATGATAGGCACACTTCTCGATGCACCACAAACAAGGTAGTACGGCCCCTTGAGGAGAGCGACCGGCATTAAAAATCAGGTTCTCTTTCAAAAATTGCAAGATTCCAGGCAAAGGGGCCCCTAGATGCAAGGAACAAGATGACCCAATGCCCACAAAAATCCGTCAAGACTCTAAAAATCCTCTAAATAGCGAAGAACACACCAAAAATGCCTCCTAGAAAACATCAAAACCACACCAGACTGAAGTAGATAGAAACACCATCACCAATGAAGCTCGGATTGCAACCTTTGGATGAAGATGCACTAAATGATCAGCTAGGAGTTGTCTTTCAAACCCAAAATTGATGAAAAGCTAGGAGGTATTCCAACCCCAAAGAAAGAGTCTGAAATAATTTCAACAACGCTTCGTTATGATGAAAATGAGATACCAAATGAAGAGGAGAGGCGTTGTATTTATAATTTTATAGGCTCCCAACCCAAAATTTTGAAACTCCTTTTCCCTCCAAAAAGGGACACACAATTTGGTTAATATAAAATTATAAATTAAAACTCATAACTTGTGAAATATGGCATCCACTTTACCATAGGCAAATAATGCAACTTAAATATTTTAATCTCCAATATGGGCATCCAAAAAGAGACCCACCTTTAAACACTTCAAGTCACAATGCCTAGACATGGGGGTCCAAAAGCAACAAATGAAATATAATGTTACTTAAGTTACAAAACTTTCCTTTTTCGAGCTCCAAGAATGCTGGAGAAGCCATTGCTAAAATAAAATTGCCTAACTGCCAGAATTAGAAACTGTGTGTTGAACTGCTTCCAGACTGCACTACCAAAAATAACACTTACTAAAAATAGCATACTGCTAAAAATAGTGACTCCAAACTTTGTTTGAGCACAAATTGGCCAGTCGTCGGAACTTATTAAAAATAGTAAGTCCAAAAATATCATTTGATGGAAATGCATGTCACACCCCTTTGAAGCTCTTTGAAAACCCAAAAAGAGCCAAAATACAAACTGCCAAACTCTTGCATGCAACCCTTGAAAACTCAAAAGGAAACCTCCTAGAAAATAGGAAACCCTAATTTTTCCTCTGACTAGCCTATGAGCCTCTGAAAATAGGCTAACGGTCATTGGAAAGCGTAGGGCTAAAAAAGGGGACATTACAATACGACTCTACAAAAGGGGAATCTTAATCAACTAGGCGGCAGTTGAAGTAATTACGACAGTTGCTTAAGGAATATGGTGGCTGTTGCTAAAGGGATATGGCGACGGTTCTTAAGTTTCAATTTCTTCTTTTTAAATGCTACGACTCCTCTGACTTATTCACGCCATCCACATTCTTGACTTCCATCGACTCTGAGGATAGAAAGGATGGTGGATTCCATGAAGATGACACAACTATGTATAAACTAGTATCTCCTAGCCTTTGTCCCCTCAACCTAAGAAAGGTAAATCCCAATTGCGTAAAAAGTGCTAGCGGCAATAAATAAGTTGGAACCTTCCAAAGAAATTATCACATCATATATTTGACCATGTAGTGACTTTCCAAGGTGGCAAAATTGAATAAACAATGGTTGTGTAGGATTTACTAACTTCCATGACTCCTTCAAATGCCCCAGACACTATTGATATGTCGCAGCTTCATATGTGTCTTAGCAGAAATAAGGTCTTCTATTTGAGAATTCAATGAGTTTCGACTCGTTAATGTATTTTAATGTATCACAACCATTCTAGAATAATCACACGCCATGGTACAAATATAAAATCTGCCAATTAATGTTTAGGCAATATATTTAGGCACTTGTAGTTACCTCTGTAAAACTCCAATAAATCACCTGAAACACGATATTTAACTCAGAATTTTCTCCAACATTTTTCTTTGTAAATACCTCTACAAATTTCTAATAATTTCCTCAAACCTTGAATATCTTGAAATTTGTCTTTTAAAGACTTCACAAATTTCAAATAATTTTGAAACTGAACAATGAAGCTCGGTGTGAATTCTGAGTTCAATCCACCTCCAAATGGAATGGAGATTTCCTCCAACCCACCAAAACTCAAGGGTTTCCGTCCTCAAGCTCCCCAAAAGCCAATGCTCTCCTAAATACTCTTGATAACAATTTTCAAAAGATGAGTAATCAATCCCTTTTCACCACCTTTTACTTATTTATTATTAAATATTTTGTTCCACTAAACTAACTTTATTTAATATTTTCTTCATCCATTTAATAAAGTCACTTCAATAATAAATTAATTAATTAAATATAAATGTCCAATATACTATCTCAAAACAATTATATATTTAATTAATTAAATTAATCATTGTTGGCAAGTACTCGAAAAATGGGGACATTACAGGGACGAACTAAGAACTAGTGAACTTACCCACCAATGCTAGTTGCATGAGCTTGGTATCAAATTTCTATTTGATCTTGAGGAATCTCCATAGTCGAGACTTCATTCCATCTTTTTAGTTTTCTAAATCGCTCTTTGACCAGTTTCTTATTAACCATTACTTTACAAATAATATGTTTTAGTAGGGATTTTCCCCTCAAAGAAATTGCTATAAAAGACATTTTTGAGGGAGGAACCAAATCCCCAATCTCATTCAGAGATTTATCCCCCTCTATTGTCATTGCCACCAAAGAGCCCACCACTTGCTCCAAATTCAATATTTGAGACAAATGAAGATGTGATTCAAGAAAACCATAGGTGCCACGTAAGCTGCACAAATAGAGCAAAGGAGGAAGTGGTTGCCTAAACAGTGTTTTTGATGATAAAAGGGGGTAACAGATGCCCCTACCCTTACAAAACCCAAAGGAAAATTATTTGTTATATATGGTGTTTTGATGAAAAATTTAAAGCATTGAAAAGATCGGTTTTTCAAAACTAAGTGGTCAAACCAAAATTTGACTATTTTTTAAACCGAACAACAGTGAATAAGCAAATGTTTGAAATAAATACTCATAGAGATTAACTTTAGTGTGCATAAAATTAGTGAGGCACAAATGATCTGTTTTGTACTTTTCAAAATGGATAGCCATGCTCTAGTTTGGTTGGAAAACTATTTACTTTCTTCATAAAAGATCATTTCTTAGGTCTGACCAGCTCTGTATCATAGATTGGACACAAAAATTTAGGTCATGTAAACTTGCAGGACTTTTGGGAAAGGATTGGTAGAGGAAATAGGTCTCCCATCACATAGACTTATAGAGAGTAGACTACTATAACCACTTGTGTTCCATAGTGGTAGCACAATGCATGGATTTGATTCTAGAGTGTATAAATCATTACAACCCACAGTCTTGAAAGGTGAGAACCAACGATAGCAGGTTGGTGATTAGACTAAATGACGACACTTCCAACAATTGCCTTTGATTATCTCAAAGAAATGTCTTCGCCGCAATCGATTATACATTGGCCTATCCACATTATACCGAGAAGAAGAGCCAATGCAGGAATACAATTGCTCATCAATGGTTCATAACACCTAAGAAAGGTAAATCCCAATTGCGTAAAAAGTTGCATCTGTCTCAATTCTTATAAGAAAATTCAGATATTATAATCCTTCGTAGGCTTAAAGGAAACGATAATGCACATGATTTCGAGGAATGGATGTATTTGTTCATCATCATGATAATTCATGCGCAATAGTTTATTGATTAGGTTAGTTTAATTATAAACCAAATTCATGAGGAAATTACCCACTTCCTGCTACATAGGGCTTTTTATATGTCGTCTTTGCTCCTCTAGGAGGTAGAGACCTAGGACCATTTCATCTCTAGATGGCCCATTTACTATGACATCCTACCTCAAAACTGCTCAACCTTGTCTTTGTCTGCACAAGTCTTTTGCTGATTTTGGGCAACTTGCAAATTATCCTTAAGGGCCTTAAGGATATCTTGGCTCTCTTGTATCCAATCTTTGGCTTTGGGAGCCCTGCTATCCCCAAACGCCAAATCCACAAATGAAGGAGCATCATATCCATACAATGCTCGAAATGGTGTCATACCAATGGACATATGGTAAGGCGTGTTATAGCAGTCCTCCCCTAGATGTTACCACTTAATCCATGCATTCTATTGACTCGACACATAGTTACACAGAGACCCCTCAATCCATTTGTTCACTATCTCTGTTTGACCAAATAGAGTTGTTTCATTCCCGTATTCTTTCTCTACATGACTCTAGAAGTTTTCTGACTTATATTTCCACTGATTGGTTCATCTATTCATTGTCTTCCATTCATGTGCACATTGTTCAATGTAATTCTTCTTGTATTGTTGTCTTGGACACTTGTTGGTCTCCATACCATTTGTTTTTCCAAGTAGCCTAGTAACTAGGCCATATTAGTTTCCTCTTAGTGGATTAATTCCTTTTTAAAAATCCTTTATCATTCTCCATTTCACATGTGATGTGCTGCTGGCCCTTAACTAAAATCTGCAAAGCACCATTGGAGTGACAAGCAACCCAAATAGAACCCAAGTGGTTTCCCTTCCCATCACTCTGTACTTTGCATCTGTTAGTAGTGCGGATAGTGTTATTCATCCTCATATTCTCTTCATCCTACATGTTTCATTCTCTTCATTCTACAAGAGAAAGAATAAGAACAAGAACAAGAACAAGAAGCAGCAAAAGCAAAAAAAGGAGGACAATAAAAAGCAAAGAAAAAATAAGAACACTAAAATATACAATCAACTGTGGCACAATACTATAGCACGGTACAAATTACTATAGCATTATATGGATTATTCTTGCATTGTCTGGATTACTACAATAAACTTCACAATCTGAAAGTTTTTCAATAAAATTCATAAAATTGGAACTCCATCAATCTTTCAACTCAATAGTGACCCTGAACAGAATCACTCTAGAGAATCAAAGGGTTTGCGTCCTTCAATCCACATTACTAATTAAAGAGGGTTTTCGTCCTTTGGCCAAAAGATAAACACAAGGTGCTTGATCTCCAAGAAAAAGTGTTTTTTTTGCACAAACAATGGATATCTTTCCCCAAACCCCACTCTTCCTTTCATAACTTTTTGAATAAAAATATTTTAATATATTTTCTTTTTCTCCTATTTACCAAAGTCCAACCCTAAAATCAAAAAATGTCCCTTTTACACAAACACCTTTGGGCAGCAGTTTTATCCTCACTTTTTAAATAATTTATGTCCTCTTTTTAAAATCACTATATAATATCACCTTTAAGAACTTTCAATTTATTAATAAAATATAAGTTGCCTTTTAATAATAAAGTTAAATAAAATTATTAAATTATTATTTCAGCTCGAAAAGGGGACATTACTATAATGGCCAACCCCAATTTTTTTTTTTTTTTGAAACTTCAACACTGCTGTAATAATTTTCTGTATTTTTTTTCTAAGTTTTTTGTTTGGTTTGAGATGTTTTTTGCATTGTTTTTTATGTGGCATACATGTTTTGACATTGCATGAAGTACATATAGCAAATAACATAAACTAGAAGGAAAAATATGCTTGCCAAGATCAATTTTCAGATCCTTCAATAGTCAGATTTATAAGCAGATATATTACAGTCCTGATATAATATATCAAACTCAGAAAATGAATGATCAGACTTGTAAACAGTACGCTAGGCAGCAGATTTTGAGACCTCCAATAAGTATCGAGTTGAAGCAAGAATAAGACCCTAAACTCCCTTGTTCTCAAGCAACACCATACGCTGTAAAGGTTTTCACAAACCAGCAACAGAACCCTGACTGAAAGTAGATGTCAAATCAGCAAATAAGAGTCTCTTAAAGCTACGTGTAATGTCCCCATTTTGGCCATACGCTCTTCATTTGGATTTAGCCTATTTTCGGGAATCTGTAGGCTACTCAGATGTGCAAATTTAGGGTTTCCACTTTCAATAAGTCTTGCTTCCAACTTAGTTCAGCTTTCTGTTGGTTTTGAGATGAACTTACTATTTTTGGCATTGGCTATTTTTTGTAAGTCTAGTTTTGGCAGTGGTCAAGTTGGCAGCACTTCAGTGAGTTCTTTTGTTGGAGCAGTTGAATTATTCTGGTTTTGGCTTTAGAAGTGTAATTTTTTGAGAAATAGTATATTTCAAGGCATTAATGTTTTAATTTCAAGTTGACCCCTTGGCCTAGTGCATTAACTTAAGTTGTTTTAAAAGGTGGACATGAAGGGGGGATGTTTCATGAAGTAAATATTTAATATTTTCTAAAGTATTTTGTGCCTTGAAGTTTGGACACCTACATAAGGTGGAATAAAGTGTTTTAAAATTTTAAAATATTTCAAAGATGAAATAGGCGTCCCCTTTGGAGGGAAAAAAAATGGAAGTTGAAGAGCCATCAGTCACCTTCAAAGTTATAAAAGCAAGCCTTGCTCCAGCATTTGATCATCTTTGGTTTATGATATCGTTATGCTGCTGGTTTGAAATCCAAAATCCGTCTAAGGGAAAGCTTAGCAAATTTACACCATTCTTTGGGCCTAAAACTATGGTGCCCTAGATGGTCAATTGGGAGTGTGCTTCACTCAGAAGTGCATACAGAGCTTCATTGTGGTGAATTTTGGTGATATTTTCTAGTTTATTACTTGCTGGTTATTCAATGGTTGAAGTTGATATTCAAATACAGCTCTTTGTATGATTTAATTCTGCTTATGGGTATTGGTTATATTGATTCCTATGCTATAGGCGCCCCTAATTGCAGATTTTCAGAATTTATTTTGAAGTTTTTGAATTTATCTTGGAGTTCGGCCTTCTTAGCAGACCGTACCATTTCAAGAGAGCTTTGGATTTTGTGGTAAATTGTATGTTGAGTTTTGATGCAGTTTTGGTATTGGATATTGGGTGCCAACCTCATAGAGAGCATTTGCAATTTGTTTCAGTTCATTCAGTGGAGAATTTGATGTTATTTTTATAGTTTTGTGTTGTTGATTCATTAATGGCTACAAGGCGAATTTGCATACAACTTTAAGGGTGAATTTTATTTGCACATGGGTATTGGTTCTTTCAAATTGTCTACTTGAGGCGCTTCCTTTTGTGCAAAATCAGAATTTATAAAGAAGTGGCTGATTTATTAAGTGAGGTCGACCCTCTCCTAGGGCCGTACCATTCATTTAATGCCTTGGAATTCGTGTTGTGAGCTTTTGCGGAGTTTGAAGCTTGGAAAACATTAGTTTCTTGGTCGCCTAGCCATTGAGGTGAAGAGATTTCAGTTTGGTAGAAGTTTGCTAAGTTTGGTAAGAGTTTGTTCAATTCTTGGTTTTTAGTGTTGCTGGTTCAAAATTTTAGTTTGCAGAATTTAATATCAGACTTATTCAATTTCTGATTTTTGGGCTCTTATTTCAATGATTGAGTGTTTATAATAATAGAGATCATCTATTTCAATTGTTCTTTGATTCTAGTGTAAATCTTTGTAATTTGCAGCTATTATTCATACTATAAGACTGTAAACAGTAGTGCTGTTCCAGTCCTTTTTTTGCTGCATTTTATTTGTGTTAATTTCTCATATTTGTAACCCCTAGATGGTTTACCGCCAGTGTGGAAAAAGAACTTAATAATCTCTCATTTTGTACCCATTGAAAAGTGGTGAATCCCCACTCACAAGTGGATGCCCACCGCAGCAGATGAATTGTATTTCATTGTAATTATCTTTTCCCCCACTGAACAAGTGGTAGCGTGGATTGCTCATGGTCAGATCACCGCCTACATTTGATTTCCAGCTTTGTATTTCAAGTTCAGATTATTGCTAACGATCCCATCACCATAAGCTATCACCTCGCCTTCAATAGGATCTTGGTGAACTTTCTTGGTGAAGGTTACTTTCAAGTTGGATATCTTTGGGATCTAATGCTAACATTTGGCATAGTGCTGATTTGTGTTGTGAAAATCCAAGAAAAAATTAAGGGGCATATTTCAGTGGTATCAGAGCAGAAGATCCTGCCATCCTGTGGGTCAGTGCTTCATGTTTAGGCAGATGAATGATAGTGATCTCCGGTACTACACTGAAAACCAGAATAGATTCTAGTTCAACTCCTTGTGGTATCCAGAAGTTGGCAGTTAGGCATGGCTAATGAAGAAGAGATGAAGTTGGCAGAGACTCTTTTTTTGGCTGGAAAGAGACTTGGCAAAGAATTTCAGTCAAGAGAAAATGAAGAGAACATTCTTCATTTGTTAGAACAATGTTTGAGACAAGTGAAGCCATCAGCTTCGAAGGAAATGCAGTTGGCTTTAGCACCTGCAGTGAATTTTTTGAATCAACCCTATTGGTTGGGGCATCTTGATGAAGAAACCAAGCTGCTGATTTCTTCTTGTTTCATGGAGATAATAAGAATTGTAATTCCCCAGTTGCCCTATGATGATGAAACTATGAAGATTATATTAAATATGATAGTGGAAAGTTTTCAAGATTTGGATGAAATTGGTAGTAGCTTGTTTTCAAGAAAAGTAGCTGTTTTAAAAACATTTTCTGAAGTTGGTGCTTGCATCTTATTGATAGAATTGGAGATGGCGAATCAGATTTATCACTTGTTTAATTATCTCTTCACCTCAACCTGGAGTGAGCAAGAAAAGAGTATGTTTGCTGCTATCATGAATGTTCTAATCTCTACAATTAAAGAAGCTGATAGTCTTCCTGAAAGTGTCCAAACTCTTCTCTTGGATGCTTATAAACATGAAGAGCAGATTTCTCCCACTGCTGATTTGTTAGTTAAAGAAATTTTCAGTCAATGTGAAGATAAGTTAAAACCATTCATGAAGAAGACTGTTGAAAATGAAGTGGAGGATGAAAGTTGGAATCCCTTTGAAGACATTGTAAAAGTTCAAGGGGTATCCACGAATTTGCACTTACCCAAGCATTTTGTAGAAGAATGTAATGCGTCAGTAGAAGCCTTGAAGACTAGTGAGGTGATTTTGTTTTCTACAGAGGAGAACAGTGAGTTGACTTGTGTTAAGAACCCTCATGTTGAAGATTCAAAGAAAGAACTTTTGGAAACAAAAGTTGAAACAGAGATGCATGAAGAGGCCATAAGTGCAGATCCAAATGAAGGAGAAGTTTGGTTAGTTGAAGATATGTGTTCAATCAGCAATTTGCTTCTTCACAATTCCAGAGAATGCTGGTTTGAAAGTCAAGTCAAGGGGGAGAAGAAAGAGGAAGCTGAAGTCTCTTCCTACTTCAAAGCTGATTTGATCAATTCTTTTGAATCATGTGTAGAAGACAACATAGAAGGTGAAGCTTCTAGTAGTTATAAGGCAGATTTCTCTTCACCTGAAATCAAGCTAAGGCAAAAAGCTAAGGAATTGGAAGGCACTATGGATGGAATGATGAAAAGTATTCATCACATGCGAGACAAGTTGAGGAGTACATCTCAAACTATTTTTGAAATTTTTATCCGTCAAAGTTGTACCACTTTATCTTAGCCAGCGAGACAAGTTATGAAGAATGCAGCTCAAGTTCACAGATTACTGAAAATGGAATTCAAATTTTGTCAAAACTTGATAGAATTCATAGGCATGTAGAACAATTGATTTATGATGTTGCTAGGGGAGAAGTTGTATGTTGCACTTCAATTGATGATATGGGGTCCGTTAAACTCGCCTTGGAGGAAATTAAATCTAGTCTTTTGCACATCATTCATGACAAAGACATAGTGGCCAATATTGCTGACAAGGCATTGGAGTGGAATGAGTTTACCAAAGCAAAGTTGCAAGAAGTGCATGAGACTTTAATTGAAGCATAGAATTAGATTTCTGCTATTCAATTTTCATGGGAGCAAGAAAACAAAAGAAGAGCAAAGGAGATTCAGGTAATTCTTGATGAGCTTGATCTCATACAAGAAACATACGATTTGGAATGCTGCCCTGAGAAACCAAAGCATTCAAATTCTCAAGTTTTTCAGGCTTTTGACAATCTCTTGTATGAAGAATGTGCTAGTAAGGTTTATGTAAATCCTCTTTTTGAAAGTGATGAAGAAATTGCTTCAGAAATTACTGAAGGAGGAAATTTGAGTTTGTCTTCTAGCATTGGAGAGTGGATACGTGAGTTGCACGAAGTTGAATCTACTGCTGCTCCTAGTGCATCCATTCAGTAAGAAATGGTAACTCATGGATCACAAAGAAATGAAGACATTCTTATTGTTCATCAACAAAGAGATGATTGGCATGTTGATGAAGGTTTTATTCATTTTTTGATGAGGATGCTTGTGAGGCTCTTGTTAGATTTTAGTACATCTTCTCTTTTGATTTCAAAATTGTATTTGATGAAGGATTCATGGAATCTTTCCGGCAAGTCATATCACAAGATTCTAGATTCGATCTCTTCAACGAACAAAGGTTGGTTGAATACTTCTTGGAGTTTCAAGAAGTGGCAATTCAGATGGAATGAGCAAATCAGAGGATTCGTGTGAGAGCACTTCTTCGTTTGAGAAGTGGTTCTTCATGGTTGTTAGTTTGAGATCTTGGCATTACTTGGCAAGAAGGTAATACTGTAAATTTTATGGGGGATAAACCAACATATAATATTTAGAATGTGGTTGTGATCATTTGCTTATGTGTTGGGAAATGTCTTCAATTGAAAATTAGTATTTGGGATCTCAAGTATTTTCTTAGGAAAAAGGGAATGCATAAAAAGAAGGTTGGATGGAGAGATAAGTCTCAAAAATTTTGTTTTATGTTTGCTGCTTCCTTCTTTCTCTGTCATTGGTTCTTTATTTCTGATCATAAATTGGTGTTCTGGGAAGGAAATATGATCAGATGTTGGTTTGTGGTGGCATGGGGTCTCTTGCTAAAGGTGCCACCAGCTTGGTTCATGAGCAGTTATGCTCATTTTGATGAAAAATTCTTATGTTGTAGCTGTTGTTTGTCTTCTTGGATGCTGATTTTCCAAAAATCAGATCTCAAGATGATTATTTCAGACCTGTTAGGAAGCTGGTTATTTCATTTCCAAGCCTCTCCGTCTCCTATTTGAACTGAATTTCTGCCACAAATGAGCAAGGGAATGATTCAGTATGGTCAAAGTTTAGGTATGGGTTGTTCATTGATGGTTGACAGTGGATTTTTTGGTACCAACTCATACATTACTTTTTGGGACAGCGAGTTATTAGCTGATTTGATTTGTCAAATTGAGGCTCTTGAAGTGAAATATGTGAAGATTTCTTGGAAATTTTTCAATCATTGTATATCCTTTTGGATTGAGATGGAATATGGAGCTTGGTTCTTTGTTTGGCAATGGTCTGGTGACTTGTTTAAGAGCAATTTTGTTGCTGATCAGAATTATGACAGCAAGGTTTGGAGGTCCTACAGATTGATATGGGACCCAGCCACTGACATTTTTGGTGCATTGTCTTTTGTGGATCGTGACATGTTGGTCCACTTTGAGTATTTAGCTGTATTAATCAGAGTAGCACAATGGATTAGAGGAATAGTTTTCCTGAGGAAGATTTGGAATCTTGGTATCTTGGGTTTTCTATTCAACAGTTGAAGAGGATGAAGCCAATGATGGTTTTCTAGAATTTATTCCCATGATGTTTCAGTTTAATTTCAATCTGGTGATTTATTTTGTGGGCATCCAGCAGTGCAGTGCTTACATTAGTAGGTGCTATCTTTCTACTAGGTTGATTTGGGACCCAGGGATCATATTCAGTTTCAGTTTGGTTCAGCATGGTGATTTCAAGATGGCATTGGAATTGCTTGAGGACAAACAATTTTGGGAAGAGCGGACTGTAATGTCCCCATTTTGGCCATACGCTCTTCATTTGGATTTAGCCTATTTCCTGGAATCCGTAGGCTACTCAGATGTGCAAATTTAGGGTTTCCACTTTCAATAAGTCTTGCTTCCAGCTTAGTTTAGCTTTCTGTTGGTTTTGAGATGAACTTACTATTTTTGGCATTGGCTATTTTAGTAAGTCTAGTTTTGGCAGTGGTCCAGTTGGCAGCACTTCAGTGAGTTCTTTTGTTGGAGCAGTTGAATTATTTTGGTTTTGGCTTTAGAAGTGTAATTTTTGGAGAAATAGTATATTTCAAGGCATTAATGTTTTAATTTCAAGTTGACCCCTTGGCCTAGCGCATTAACTTAAGTTGTTTTAAAAGGTGGACATGAAGGGGGGACGCTTCATGAAGTAAATATTTAATATTTTCTAAAGTATTTTGTGCCTTGAAGTTTGGACACCTAAATAAGGTGGAATAAAGTGTTTTAAAAATTAAAATATTTCAAAGATGAAATAGGCGTCCCTTTTGGAGGGAAAAAAAATGGAAGTTGAAGAGCCATCAGTCACCTTCAAAGTTATAAAAGCAAGCCTTGCTCCAACATTTGATCATCTTTGGTTTATGATATCATTATGCTGCTGGTTTGAAATCCAGAATCCAACTAAGGGAAAGCTTAGCAAATTTACACCATTCTTCAGGCCTGAAACTATGGTGCCCTAGATGGTCAATTGGGAGTGTGCTTCACTCAGAAGTGCATACAGAGCTTCATCGTGGTGAATTTTGGTGATATTTTCCAGTTTATTACTTGCTGGTTATTCAATGGTTGAAGTTGATTTTCAAATACAGCTCTTTGTATGATTTAATTCTGCTTATGGGTATTGGTTATATTGATTCCTATGCTATAGGCGCCCCTAATTGCAGATTTTCAGAATTTATTTTGAAGTTTTTGAATTTATCTTGGAGTTCGGCCTTCTTAGCAGACCGTACCATTTCAAGAGAGCTTTGGATTTTGTGGTAAATTGTATGTTGAGTTTTGATGCAGTTTTGGTATTGGATATTGGACGCCAACCTCATAGAGAGCATTTGCAATTTGTTTCAATTCATTCATTGGAGAATTTGATGTTATTTTTATAGTTTTGTGTTGTTGATTCATTAATGGCTGCAAGGCGAATTTGCATACAGCTTTAAGGGTGAATTTTATTTGCACATGGGTATTGGTTTTTTCAAATTGTTTGCTTGAGGCGCTTCCTTTTGTGCAAAATCAGAATTTATAAAGAAGTGGCTGATTTATTAAGTGAGGTTGACCCTCTCCTAGGGCCGTACCATTCATTTAATGCCTTGGAATTCGTGTTGTGAGCTTTTGCGGAGTTTGAAGCTTGGAAAACATTAGTTTCTTGGTCGCCTAGCCATTGAGGTGAAGAGATTTCAGTTTGGTAGAAGTTTGTTGAGTTTGGTAAGAGTTTGTTCAATTCTTGGTTTTTAGTGTTGCTGGTTCAAAATTTTAGTTTGCAGAATTTAATATCAGACTTATTCAATTTTTGATTTTTGGGCTCTTATTTCAATGATTGAGTGATTATAACAAGAGAGATCATCTATTTCAATTGTTCTTTGATTCTAGTGTAAATCTTTGTAATTTGCAGCTATTATTCATACTGTAAGACAGTAAACAGTAGTACTGTTCCAGTTCTTTCTTTGCTGCATTTTATTTGTGTTAATTTCTCATATTTGTAACCCCTTGATGGTTTACCGCCAGTGTGGAAAAAGAACTTAATAATCTCTCATTTTGTACCCACTGAAAAGTGGTGAATCCCCACTCACAAGTGGATGCCCGCCGCAGCAGATGAATTGTATTTCATTGTAATTATCTTTCCCCCCACTGAACAAGTGGTAGCGTGGATTACTCATGGTCGGATCACCGCCTACATTTCATTTCCAGCTTTGTATTTCAAGTTCAGATTATTGCTAACGATCCCATCACCATAAGCTATCACCTCGCCTTCAATAGGATCTTGGTGAACTTTTTTGGTGAAGGTTACTTTCAAGTTGGATATCTTTGGGATCTAACGCTAACATTTGGCGTAGTGTTGGTTTGTGTTGTGAAAATCCATGAAAAAATTAAGGGGCATATTTCACTACGCCCACTCAAGACTTCAACCATCAACTCCTTGATCAACCATATCCCTCAAGCTTGTAAGACGCCTCCAATAAGCAACAACTAGGCAGCTGGTTTTTTGTAGGTTGCAGCTGAAAATGGACCCCCAAAAGGGACATCTCCCTTAGAAGCTCGACTTTTTCAAACAAATCACAAACTCAAAAATCACATTCTAATGCTTGAAATGATCACCATGATTAGAGCCAGCTAAAGAGCCAATATCCATTTTGATTTAAATTTCGTCTCAAAGATATGAGTAAAAATGTGAGATCAGGTCCTGAATGTCAATGCCCAAAAATTTATAAAATCTCGCGAAAAACTTCAAGAATACCATGCGAATACTGAGAAGAGCCAAAACACATCAAAAAATGATCAAAAACCTCTATCTCTGAATTTGTAATTTGCAACTTTGAAGTCCGAATGGTGACCTTTGAGTGAAATCACCCCTTCACCAGCCTGAGCAGGTCTTTCACTGCTGAAGCCATTCTTCGAATCTGAGGGTTTTCGTCCTCAAACCTATTCTTTAGACCTTTTGGTACAATACCAGCAACATCTCCTTCTGTCGACAAACTCATCCATCAGAAAATAAGCTTCAAATGAAGTTTTTAAAGAAGCTTCAAATTAGGGCTACTAGGAAATCCCTAAAAACCAATGCCATATTTCACTTTGCACTTTGTTTAATTTAATTTATCCTCATACATTAGCTTTATAATAAAAATTTAACTCATTTCTCTTCATAGGCATCCACCCCCTTAATATGCATTATAAAATACTTTTTGCTGCTTTTAAAAACAACTTAAAGTCATTGTACTAGGCATCAAGGTACAAAAATGTCCCATTATGACCCCTCAACATTAAAATATAAAGGTACTTTATTAAAGCTCACTTTTCGAAACATTATTCAAATATTTTAATGATTCAACCTTAGTAACTTTGTATCGACTGAAAATGTGCTGCTGAGACCATCCTGACTAGGTCCGGCTAACCCTTATTGACTTACTATTTTTAGAAAGTCCTAAAAATAGTAAATAGCTCCCCAAAATTTGAGCCGGAGAGAAACTGAGGCGCTCGAGAAGGCTCGCTGAGGACTGAAGCACCGTACTAGACCCCCTGCTAAAAATAGCACTTACTAAAAATAGTAAGTGTATTGGAATCAACCCTAACTAAAAGAGGACGTCGTAGAATGGGGACATTACAATTACATTAAACCCATCCCCTTGTCCACGAAACCTATCCCTCCATCCCTCGTGAGGAAACATCATGGAACATAGCTTGAAAAGTGCCATATCGAGGACCCATAAAGCCAATTATAAGATATGTAGTGAAAAAGAATATGAGAGAAATAATTAAGATTGAAAGAGTAACATTGCTGGCGGCTGGCGCAAAGACTAGTTTGAAAGAGCATATTAGTAGGTAGATTGATGTAGCATGCTCAAATTAATCTCTTTGTAACTATTTTGGCCAAAGGAAGGAGAGGAAGTTTATCTTTCTCCACTTGTAGTTTTCCTCATATTTAGATTTCATGGATAAATCTTTGTGTCATATTTGTTTTTTTAGCTTTGGCAAGTTGCTACCTTGGTGGTAGCTCCCATATATTAAAATGCAAACACAAATTGGATACATATCCTTTATGAGCTAGTAGATTGTTACATTCAAAGAACCATTTCTAGCAGGCAATCTCTTAGTGGTGTCCAAGCGAAAGATTCTAATGCTGTCCAATAAACAAAGAGAATGCTCCCATGTTGTTTCGTTTAATTCCTTCCTTGAAAAGTGTGATTGTAGTGTCCCCTCCTAGCCTTTGAGTAGTGGATATTACCTCTAGCCAATTCCTGAGTTTCTGTTGGCTAGGTGGTTTAGTTAAAGGACTCAGCTCCAGTTTGGGTTTGTGGTTTTTCTGGGTACTTTCTATTTTTAGCAGGGGCCAGTTGGATGCTTGTTGCCTACAGTGAGCCTTGGTGCATTTCAGTTACTCTCCAGTTTGAGCTTTTGGACGGTGATTTACTATTTTTAGCATTTACTAAAAATAGCGAGTCCATTTTCGGAATACTAGACCAGGTCAGGCTTGCCAGTGCGGCATATTCAGATGATTAAGTCACTTTGGGAAAATTATTTTAATATTTGATTAATGCCTTGAAGTGTGTGATAAATAAAGTGATTTTATATTTTAAAGTTAAAAAGGGGACATAAGGGGGACATGTTATAAAGTGACTTTGGGCGCCTAGTCTATCAACTTGAAGTTGTTTTAAAAGTTAAATTACATCCTCCTTGGGCGTCCAAACTTATGGAGAAAAAAGTATTAAAATTTAACTTAAAATCAAATGGGGCAAAAAGAAGGCTTGGGTTTTAGGGGTTTTGGGCGCCCAAACTCAAGTTTGAATAAAAAGACTTTTTGAGCTTCATTTTCTGAATGTTGAGTTTGAGAAATTATAGGGATATGCTGCTGGTTTGAAGCCAAAGTTGCAGAACAAAATTTGGGGATGACAAACCTCTTATTCTAAGACTAGCCCTGACAGTGAAAGACCTTGCTCAGGCTGGTGTTGGGTGATTTCATTCAGAGATCACAACTGTGCTTTCAAGATGAAGATTTTTTCAGTATTTTTGAGTGGTTTTCAGTAGGGTTTTGGTGTGGGTTTGCTGGTTTTGGTGTGGAGTGAATTTATTTTCAGTTTGGAGTGATTTCTTGCATTTTCTGGAGCTTTCAATTTGTACCTGGGAACCTTATATTTGCTCATAAATCAGAAATGAAAGAGGGATTCAAAATGGGTACTTGACATATCTCTTCTCCTATCAAGGGCGACCATTTCAAGTACAAGATCAGATTTTTTGGTGGAGATTTCAATTTTCTAGAGAAAATCGCCTCTAGGGTGGTACGGCCTCCTTGGGAGTTGTGCATTGTTTTTGCTGAGTTGAATGAAGGCTCTACCAACAGATTTGAGGACCCTTTGCCTGCTCTAAAACGCCATACAGCTTGGATGCAACATTTAGTAACTTGGTGTAATGTCCCCTTCTCGAGCATGATCTTTCCAGTTGACCGTTGGCCTATTCTGGAGACCCGTAGGCTACTCGGAAGGTGAAATTAGGGTTTCGTGTTTTGGAGGATGCTTTTGCTTGAGGTTGGTTGATTTAATGGCGGATTCTTTCTGGGTTTTCAGAGAGCTTCGCAGTGGCATGTTTTTCTTGGCATTCTAAGCATCTTCAGGAATTTACTATTTTTAGTAAATTCTATTTTTAGCAGTGGTCCAGTCAGCATCAGCTCAGTCAACTTTCCTCTTCTGGCAGTTCATTGGGTAATTCTCATTTTTGGCTTAAGGGGTTCATTTTGAAGATATAAGTTATTTTAAGTCAAAATGTTTTATTTTAAAATACCCCTTGGCCTAGTGATATAACTTAACAGTTGTTTTAAAGAAGGGGACTTGAGGGGTATTTTCTCATGAAGGAAATATTTTAATATTTCTAAAGTTTATAATTGCTCAAGGGAAAATGGACGCCTTTTTGAAGGAGGTTATATTTTATTAAAAAAAAAGAGAAGTGATTAATATCTCTCAAGGAAGGTACGCCATTGGGAAGAAAGAGTTTGGGTCAAAGTTTAAACCTAAAAGCAGCTTGGGATTAGGGCGCACTTTCTAGAAGCCTCCGGAGTCTTCTCTTCATTCTATAAAGAAGGTTCCTTCTCTTCTTTCGAGGTATCTTTTGTCTACAGGAATGTTATGTTGCCGGATTGGCTGTGGGATTGCTTCGAGGAATGTAAGCCTCCTAGCTTGGCATTGCTTCTCACTTGAGAGATAGCGACTAGTGGTGAGGTAGTGTAGTTGAGTGATTTGTAGTGAGATTGTTGCATTGTAGTGTAGTTCTTTCATTTGGAGATTAGTTATTTGCATTCATGTTATTTTCTGGAGTTGCTGATAACACAGCAGATTGTAGTTTTCATTCATAAATCAAAAATACCAAAAAATATCATTCTGGGTACTGCATATTTCATCTTGTCTAGGAAGGGCGACCCTCTCTGCTAAGTTGTAGATTTTTTTAAGAAAGAATTGGATTTTTAAAGTGAAATCGCCCTCTTGCTGGGTCGTACCATCTGTACTTTCTTGGGAATTGTGTCAAAAAATATTAAAGGGTCTTTGTGGGGGTTTTTCAGTACAAGTTTGGTCGCCATCCTTCTAAGGGTGCTTTGCATTTGATTTCACGTCAATAGGGTTAGAAATGAGTAAGATATGATCATTTTAGTGTGGTGTTAGGTTGCTGGTTTACAATTTAAAGTGCAGATCTGTCTAAAACAGAATCTTCAGTTTGGTATTTGAGTGAAGTAAATGGTCTTGGCATTCTTGTTAAGCAAGGAGAATCCTCTTAATTGATGCACGCTAAATTTTTCTAATTCTATGCTCTTGGCAGGCGATTTCTCTTTATATTGTAAGTTGAACAGTAGTACTGTCAGCATCTCTCTAATCTTACTTATCATGTTTTGTAACGATTACTTTACATTTTGAAGCTGCATTGTATTTCTTTATATCTCTGCCATATGGTCGCCTCATTTCCATACTGGATTGGGTAGCACATACTTGGTGTTGAGTTTGCTTTCAGCATATTAGATGGTAGGGATCCTCTGACCACATGCTCGTCGTTCGCCGACACATTTTTTGTTTAGAGTTCTTGTATTAGCATTTCCATTAAGATCCTCTGACCATATGCTCGCCATCACTTGGCGCCATTCTTGGTTAGAGTTCCTTCCAGCTCTGTTTCTACATTCAGATCCTCTGACCAATGCACACACCTTGCCCACATCGGGATCCTGGTGTACATTCTAGTTAGAGTTGCTTCAACATCATTTTGGTTTAGAGCTAACCCTAACGACTGTGTATTGCTCTGCTTATTGTAATTGAAAATTTGAAAAAATTTGGCTCGGAATATTTCACTTGGGTGGAGGCATGGTTTTCAAGTGGGCTTCATATTGTTGTTTGGCACATATTTCCAGGTCTGAAAATGGTGTAGGAGTACCATTGAGTAGAAATTGTTAATTCAAGATGATATTAAGTAGGCTTTAGGATTTGGTATGTTTTTGTCTAAATAAGGTTAATAAGACCAATTTCTATTGTAACAAGTCATTTTGATGGTCATTAGGTGTTTAGGTGGGTTGGATTACAAAAAGTGCAAAAAGGTGAAAAGTTGTCATGTTTGAAATATTGCAAAGTTGTAAAAAGTTGTTTTTTGAGGAAGACAAATGGTCACAAAATTTAAAAAGGCAGTTGTAGGCGTTAGGACAGTTGTTTTGGAGGGAAATATGTTTAAAAAGGTGTGAGAACTCGTTGGATGGTAGTTGGAGAAGTTTGTAAAAGAATTTCAATCAATAAAACTCTATTTTTCCTTCATTTTTCTTTAGTTTCTAATTGATAGCGAGTTTGCAGAGGATTGTATAGCGTGTACATCACCTTTTTGATTCAAAGTTGTTGTGGATTGCATAGTAGACTATTTCATCTTCCTTTTGAATCCATTTTGAAGGGTTTCCATTAGATTTGGTGCATTTTTATAGTTAATTCTTCAAGACCGGCCTGAACACAGTTTTAAGTTTTGAAAGTCATTTAAAATGGTGAATTGACCCATTCCTCTCACTGTGGCCACTGTAACCCGAGGAATGGGTCTGCAACATCATTAAAAAGGTGAAGGAATGTTGAAAGAGTGCAGGGGAGGCCTGAAAGTGCGTTGGGCATGAAGCCCTAGGGTGGAAATTAGTGTTTTCCAAGAGAATTTGAGAGGTTTTGATATGCTAAAGTGAGTATTGTGTTGGGACATTTCTTGTTGAATTGAGTTTTTGCATACCTATTAGGTCCTGATTGAAGTGGTTTCAAGAGTGTTTGAGGTTAGGAAGTGACATTTTCTTTCAAACCCTAGTTTCTTGGCTTAAAGGGAGGGTTTTGTGATTTGGCACATGGGTGATTGATTTTCTGAGAACTAATGGTGGAATCCTTGGTTTAATCACATGTAAATTGCTGCCCAATTGAGTTTGTTAGATTTGGGAATGTCTTTAGGCAAGGTCCTTTGGAATTAGGCCTAATTTGAAGGCTAGAAAGCGTAGAAATTGGTTTTTGTTGAAATTGCTGCAAAAAATCATATTGTGATTTGTTGATATGTTTTTGAACACCAAAATGGGTCCCTGAAAAGTTGCTGGTCCTGGTCTGAAAGGATCACATTGAATAGTATTACCCAATTGAGTCAGTTGCCAATGCTACAAGGAATTAGGTTGATTTGGTGAAAAGTGAAGAAATTTGAGAATTGTGACTTGAGGGTTGTTGTTGTTGGTTGATTTTGTGTTGAGTGTGTTGCAGGACCTCCCCTGGTTGCATCAAGTGGTATCAGAGTGAAGGTACCAGATCTATGTGGAAAGAGATTGAAGATTGTGAAAGAAAGATTGGAAGGTGAAGAGACAAGATTGTGAAGATGCCTCCAAAAGGAAAGAATGTGGCAAGTGAGGTGAATGACTTGAAGAGTCAGTACATTAAAGAGATCAAAGAATTGAAAGAGAGATTGGAAGCCTTAGAGACAAGCAAAAGGAGAGAAGAAGTTGAAAGCAGTGATTCAGAAGATGAAGATGAGGAAGAGTTTGAAGATGTGGAAGAAGAACTTGATCCAAAAGATCAGAGAATGGCCAAGTTATTGAAGGCAGTTAAAAGTGACAAGTACAAGGTGAAAATTGATGTGCAAAAGTTTGGTGGAAATTTGAATGAAGAGTTGTTAGATTGGATATCACCTTTGGACAATTATTTTGAATGTGAAGAGATTCTAGAAGAACAAAGAGTCAAGATTGCAAAAACAAGGTTAAAAGGTCATGCACTTGTATGGTGGGATTATTTGCAGTTAGAAAGAAGGAAGCAAAGCAAGTCCAAGATTGTGGCATGGGACAAGATGGTAGCCAAGTTGAAAGGTAAGTTTCTCCATTCAGATTATTCAATTCAAATGTTTAAAAGATTGCAAAGTTTAAAACAAAAGGAAATGGATGTAAAGGCATACACTGAAGAATTTTACAGATTAAGTATGAGATCTAGCCATAATGAGAATGAAGATGAGAAGATTGCTAGTTACTTGGGTGGTTTGAGATTGAACATACAGGATGAGTTGGCTTTGACAAATGCTAGGAGTGTAGAAGAATGCTATCAAATGGCGTTGAAGGCTGAAGAGAAAGTAAAAAGTAGACAAGAGAAGACTATTAGAAGAAGAGGCAGCACAATGAGAGGAAGAGGATCTTTCTCTACCCCAAGACAAACAAATGAGAATCAAGAAGAGCCAAGCAAAAGAGATGAGCAAGTTGCAGATTTTAGAGGTGGTTATAGAGGCACAAAGGGCAGATTTGGCTGTGGAAGGAATCCTAACATCTTTGTAGGTAGGTGTTACAATTGCCAAGAATATGGTCATCCTTCTTGGAAGTGCCCTAAGAATCTTGGTTCAACATCCGGTGGAGGAGAAAGGAAAGGTGATAGGAGAGCACAAATAGTTCATGAAGATAAAGCTGAAAGTTCAAACTCAAATAGACTTATTGCTACTCCTGAAGTAGGTGAGAGCTTGATGATGAAGAGACAAGTCTTGAAGACAACAAAGGAGAGAGAGCTGCTTCAAAGAAGAGCATTGTTTAGGACAACCTGCAGATGTAGAAACAAGGTATGCAAGGTAATAGTTGATTTTGGATGCACTAATAACATGGTATCTAGTGAAATGGTGGATAAATTGCATTTGCACCTAGGGAAAGGCCATACAAAGTATCATGGGTTAGTGATAATCAATCTATGGTGGTGAGTGAACAAGCTATAGTTGAATTCCAAATTGGTCGATATAGGGATAAGGTTGTTTGTGACATTTTTCCTATGAGTTGCTGCCATATGTTGCTAGGAAGGCCTTGGCAGTTTGACAAGTCAGCTATGTATAATGGAAGACAAAATACATACACAATTGAAAAAGATGGAAAAACATTCATTTTAACTCCATTGGTTGAGCAAAGTGAAATCATCATGGTAGGGAGAAAGGAGTTTGTAAATGTTGATGAAGGTAAGTGTATGAATTTGGCAGCCAATGCAAGGCTTAATACTGTTAGGACAGTAGATAGGAAGAGTGAAGATGATTTGTAGACAGTTGTGAAGAAGAATGTCTTCATGTGGAAGAAGAAAGTAAATGGAAGTGTGTCTCGGTCTGAGACAGAGCAGTGCAAGTGTGAAGAGCATGTGGAAAGGCAAGAAGTGTGTGATGGAATACTAATAGGGACAGTCATGTGTCCTATAGCAGCAAAGCAAGTGCAAAGGCAGACAAAGGTTGATACCACAGAAGTTTATAAGGTTGAGAGGATAGTGGATAAGAGGATAGAGGTTTGTGAAGTTGGTAGAACAGTGAAAAGGACAGTTGCAGGTCTAACAGAGGTTGCAAAATGTGATGGTACAATTGACAGAGAAAAGAATGAAGACAAAAGGAGCATTGGACAGAGGACTGAGCAAGAGGTAAGGTAAAGAGTAAAGTGATGACAATCAATGAGGATATGTGTACAGTTGTAAAAGAAGGTATGACAGCAGTGTTGGATGATGGAAGTGATAAAGAACCCCCCACAGTATGGTTGAAGCAAGAATCAAGTGATGGTGATGGCAAGCATGTTAAAGACAATGAAGAGTCAAGGAAAGGTGAACTTGTTGAAGGAAGACATGAAGGTTAGAGATGTGAAAAGCACAAAGGTGGACAAGCTACATTAAACTTTCCAAGAGACTTGGAAAACTTCGAAGTTGGGGTGTATGGTGCAGGAGCACCATTGAGTAGAAATTGTCAATTCAAGATGATATTAAGTAGGCTTTAGGATTTGGTATGTTTTTGTCTAAATAAGGTCAATAAGACCAATTTCTATTGTAACAAGTCATTTTGATGGTCATTAGGTGTTTAGGTGGGTTGGATTACAAAAAGTGCAAAAAGATGAAAAGTGTCATGTTTGAAATATTGCAAAGTTGTAAAAAGCAGATTTTTGAGGAAGACAAACGATCACAAAATTTGAAAAGGCAGTTGTAGGCGTTAGGACAGTTGTTTTGGAGGGAAATACATTTAAAAAGGTTTGAGAACTCGTTGGATGGTGGTTGGAGAAGTTTGTAAAAGAATTCAATCAATAAAACTTTGTTTTTCCTTCAATTTTCTGTAGTTTCTAACTGACAGCGAGTTTGCAGAGGATTGTACAGCCCGTACATCACCTTTTTGATTAAAAGTTGTTCTTCCTTTTGAATTCATTTTGAAGGGTTTCCATTAGATTTGGTGCATTTTTATAGTTAATTCTTCAAGACCGGCCTGAACACACAGTTTTAAGTTTTGAAAGTCATTTAAAATGGTGAATTGACCCATTCCTCACTGTGGCCACTGTAACTCGAGGAATGGGTCGCAACATCATTAAAAACGTGGAAGGAATGTTGAAAGAGTGCAGGGGAGGCCTGAAAGTGCGTTGGGCATGAAGCCTTAGGGTGGAAATTAGTGTTTTCCAAGAGAATTTGAGAGGTTTTGATATGCTAAAGTGAGTATTGTGTTGCGGAAGTGTTGTTTCTTGTTGAATTGAGTTTGTGCAGACCTATTAGTTCCTGATTGAAGTGGTTTCAAGAGTGTTTGAGGTTAGGAAGTGAAATTTTCTTTAAAACCCTAGTTTCTTGGCTTAAAGGGAGGGTTTTGTGATTTGGCACATGGGTGATTGATTTTCTGAGAACTAATGGTGGAATCCTTGGTTTAATCACATGTAAATTGCTGCCCAATCGAGTTTGGTAGATTTGGGAACGTCTTGAGGCAAGGTCCTTTGGAAATTAGGCCTAATTTGAAGGCTAGAAAGCGTAGAAACTGGTTTTTGTTGAAATTGCTGCAAAATATCATATTGTGATTTGTTGATATGTTTTTGAACACCAAAATGGGTCCCTCAAAAGTTGCTGGTCCTGGTCTGAAAGGATCACATTGAATAGTATTACTGGATTGAGCCAGTTGCCAATGCTACAAGGAATTAGGTTGTGTTGGTGAAAAGTGAAGAAATTTGAGAATTTTGACTTGAGGGTTGTTGTTTGTTGATTTTGTGTTGAGTGTGTTGCAGGACCTCCACTGGTTGCATCAGAAAATAGCTTAAATTCTGATTTTTATATTATGTTGTATGATTGAAAACATTATTGGAAGAAATCAGAAATCTCTTGCTCCTGAAAGTTGTTATTTCAGCTTCTATATGCTTTCTATTATATTTCTGTATATGCTCAATGTTTAAAAATCAATGCCAATGATAAACCCTTTGCAAGCAACACAAAACACTTCATGAAACTCTTAAACAGCAAACAGCAAACTGGGAAAAAATAGAAAAAAAATCTGGGGGTTGTTTATTACAGTGATTGCTTTGTTTAGATCCTTGCTCCCACGAGTGGCTTCAATACAAATCATATTGCCAATGAGATCCCTATTCGGATGAAAGTCAAATGATGAAATCGCATTTATCACTTCATCTCTAAACCTCTGGTTGAGGAAGCTGTTCACAATGAGCACTCCACAACTATCACATCCCAATTTGAGTACATTAATTTTTTTGGAGCAAATCTAGCCAAACCTTGTCATGCATGTGTTCCAAATTGAGTTTATTCTCTTGAATCACCTCTCTAATCGCCCTCTCCTTGTCCATTTATTTGATGTGAATTATTATGTTCAATTTTGTTGAATGCTCCTCCCTCTTGCATGAATAGATGTAGTTGGGGATAATTCGATCCATCGTTTATGTAACATATGAAATGAGTTTCATTTTGATTATTCATAGTCTACATTCAAACCCATGTGAGGCAATCACCATAGACTGAACTTGTAACTATTGATTGACATCCATGCCTAGGAGTGAATGATGTGTTCCTGGGAATAGGGATGGATGGAGAGTCATCACTTTGTCAAACAATATCTTACTGCTTGATTTATTGGGATTTTTTTTTGAAATTATGATTTCTACCAAACCATGCCATGTTTTCGAATTTTCGCCGAAGATCTTTTTCCTATCTTGATCAATGTCGTGACTAGACAGATTTGTAGCCTTATTTTCTTTCCGATAAATATCTTGCAAATGGAAGTCCTTAATCATATCCAAGTACAAATAAATCTGTTCTAACCATTTGGATAATTTCCAGCTTATAGACCATTGTGGATATAATGCAAATATTACAATTTTGGAGTCCCTTCCAATATCTATCAAGCTCAATTTCTTTGAAGTGCATATTCAAAGGCCTTCAAAAAGGGAAGCAAAATCTGCCTCATTTTTTGTGCCAATTGATAGATTTTTCAAGCAAGCCTTGAGAAAGATTGCCTAGTCATTTATTAGTAAACACCCAGCTCCAGTGACCTTTTTGTGTCATATTTGTTCTGATTGCTATATTTTTCTCTCTTGATCATTGTCTTTTGATCTTGTTTAACCAATTACACTTATTGTTTCCTTCTAGAAAAACTATAAGAGCATCAATTGTAGCACAAGCGACACTCTATCTCTGTCAAAATAAAGAATAATTAAGGTAGAATAGCATGTTGCATAACAACTTGTTAATTTTGAGAAAGGAGGTTACAAATCACTCACACTTGAGTTGGTGTGAACTTAGTCCTTATTTGCACTATAAATACTGTTTCCCTCTATTTACTTTCTTTCTTATTGACATCTTCTCCAAATGTTGATAAGTGGGGGTGAATTATATGAAATAGAGTTGTTTCATTCCCATATTCTTTCTCTACATGACTCTAGAAGTTTTCTTTGACTTATATTTCCACTGATTGGTTCATCTATTCATTGTCTTCCATTCATGTGCACTTTGTTCAATGTAATACTTATTGCATTTTTGTCTTGGACACTTGTTGGTCTCCATACCATCTATTTTTCCAAGTATCCTAGTAACTAGGCCATATTAGTTGCCTCTTAGTGGATTAATTCCTTTTTAAAATCCTTTATCATTCTCCATTTCACATGTGATGTGCTGCTGGCCCTTAACTACAATCTGCAAAGCACCATTGGAGTGACAAGCAACCCAAATAGAACCCAAGTGGTTTCCCTTCCCATCACTTTGTATTTTGCATCTGTTTAGTAGTGCGGATAGTCTTATTCATCCTCATATTTCTCTTCATCCTACATGTTTCATTCTCTCCATTCTACAAGAGAAAGAATAAGAACAAGAACAAGAAGCAGCGAAAGCAGAAAAAGAAGATGAAGGAGAAGAAAAAAGCAAAGAAAAAATAAGAAGAGATGAAGATGAAGATATTTTGTAGAAGCATCCATAATAAATTAGCATTGAAGATGATGCTTTTGTAAAGAGGAGTGGAATGTTATGCTCCTAACCCTATAGTGTGTATTGGTTTGTGAGTAGTCGGCTTATGGGTACCCAACCCGTAATTAAATCATGTTATCATTATTATATGTTTATTTAGTTAATTCGGTCAGCCCAACGATTATATGTTGTTATCTAAGTTGGCTTGGGTGATATCCTAGCTGTAAATATGGTATATATAGGAGGTATAGCTTAGTTATTATGATCATGTGAAGTATTGAGTTCTTCCTAAACACTATAGAATGTACCTCCCTCGAAGGGGATTAGGAGGTTGCCACCTCGAGGTGGCATAATATTATCAAGTATTTGCAGCATATTTATTCTTATATTCTTTTATTGTGTAATTTGTTCTATAACATGGGCTGCTATTAAAACTTTCAAAACACATGTAATGCCCCCTTTTTTAGCTCTATGCTTTTCAGTGGCCAATAGCCTATTTCCAGAGCCCCATAGGCTACTTAGAGACAATTTTAGGGTTTCCAAGATTCTTGTAGGTTTCTCGTTAAGTTTTCAGGGTTTGTTGCAGGAGTTTGCCAAAAGGATTTATGGCACTATAGATTAATAAAGCAAAAAAATTCACGTAAGATTGCCTACTAGCTTGATTCAACTTTCAATGGGCTTTAATAGGCTTGATTGCATCTAATGACTCTGAGTAAGATTGCCTCATTTGGACATCAAGTGGGAAAAGCCCACAAGCGCATTGGAAAAACTAAAAAGCACTGTGTATACGTCGCACTTGAATTTGCACAAATACTAGCTCACAAGGGACAAACTATTGCATGCAGTGCCAATTAAACTACATCTAGTGTGCTTCCTGCATAGCCTAAGACCATAACTTATATGAGAAGAACATTCTCATTAATTTTCAAGTTTCATGTTGATTTGTAATATGAATTCAAGTAACATGCTGTTTGTTTGTCTTCTACTGTCAATACTGAATTTGTTACATGAATCTTTTGGGAGAAATTGAACATTTTGTTATTGGAGGCATTGTTTATCAATGTCACAAAAACATTTATTTGGATCAAATTGCCTACTATTTTGACACTCTGAATTTATATGATTATGATTGCTTTGCTTTGGTAGTTATTAAATTTAAATTTTCAAAGGTAAATATTTTCTGTCCGCAAAGGCATTTGATCTCAAGTGACAAAAGGTTTCAATGATATATCTAGTTAACCATATCGTAGCTTTTTCAATAAATTGTTTGACAGAACTTGATGATTTGCACCCCCCACACTTGTACATACATATTTGTTTGTATCCAAGTATTTCTAAGCCTCTCAAACCTGATCTTTGTAGATGCTATCTAATGAATTGCCTATAGTTCATTTCTCAAATTTCTTGCTGAATTAAAAACTAGAGAGAACTGATGATTTTAAATGTTGCTTGCATGCAGCACTATCTCTATTGATCTGCAAGGGGCTCCATTTGGGTATGTAAAAATATATTGTATTTTTTGAGTCCATTTTAATATTGTTGTTTCAGTCTTGTTATTGGATTTCTTTTGTGCAATGCTATCTTTGTACGTTTTTGGTGCATAACTTGACAGTGAATTCTCCTTTGGATAATGGACTGATGTTCACAAGTCATTTGTGTTTCTATTTTTCATGTTTCTTTATTATTGTATGATTGGCAGAAATGTGATTTCATACAGTGATGGACCACCAAGCCAAGGAACTGGTATCCCTTACTTCTACCTAACATTGCTGGACCCGACCGCAAGAGATTTGCAAAAGGATTCTCATTGTTCTTTCACTGTCAGCGAATTTCCTCTTGGCACATGTAGGGGGATAGATCCTGAGAATCCAACCTGCTCTAAGTTGACTTTGACAGGAAAGGTAAAAATTTCATTAACACAGCTCTTTATCTATGATGGAAAGGTACTTCAAAGTTAAACCTTTTCAGTGCAAATAAAGGATAAAATTTGGACTCTTATCTTAAATTATGTGACATTATATGCCCAAGAAAAGATATTTCTTGTTGGAATATCCTACAATCTCTAGGTGATGTCTTAGCTTGCGATTTATTATTATCCCAATTAATAGATAGATCAATTTTTCCCTTCAAACTTTTCTTGAAATTAGGATATTATTGAAGAATTGAACATTGCTGACACATAGGGAAATTGAAACTTTGATATGAATAAATTGACAAAAAATACTTATCAATAAAAACATTTAATTTGTCACCCTCAGGTGTAGACTGGTTGGTTGAGCCATTGAAAGACATGGACAATCAACGTAGGTTCAAAACCAAATCAACTTGCAGCATTTGGAGTGGGGCATCCTCAGGTATTCATGCGGCCTAGGGATTTGTTTCAACTTGCCCAGACTGACTGAACAATAGGGTAACAATTGCTAAGCTGGAGACACTCTGAGTTACCAAAGAAAAGAAAAAAATATTAAATTCGTCAAAGAGCTTGTGGTCAACTGGTTGGACCATAGGTTTTCATGTTGGACCATAGGTAGCCTTGGTTCCAATGCATATAGTAAGTTTTGAGATTCAATTTGTTTTTGAAGGGAACTCCAAAACTAAGAGTAGAGAGGTCCAAACTGAGGAATGTTCTTGAGTTTCGTTATCTTTAAAGCATTTGAAACAAACGTAAGGGCCCAAGATGCCTCTTTTGAGGAGATTTTCACCAGTGAATCTTTTTTTGTTTTACAAGCCACTGAAAGATTTTTATTTTGCAACTAACATTATGGCTCCATATGTTAATTTTTTTGTCAAAAGTTTCTCTATCTTGGATATGCTGAACTCCAACCTTAATAGTGCAATTACAGCAAAGTTGTCTTCACTGTCAGGGTCTACAATAAAGTTGTCTTCATTGTCAAGGTCTATGGAAAAAATACTAGTAAATTTCTTTTGAACCAAAGACCACTCCCTTTATTGCTTCTTATCCAGCCTTTGAAGTTAAGTCCATTGAAGCTGACTACCTTCCCAGGTAATAAAGTGAGCAAGTTTTTCAATTCCATGGTGATTCATTTACTGAAATACCCCTACAAATGGAAGAAATTAAAAGCTTGTTTCTAAGAATAGGCTCTTCCCAACACTTCATACCATTTCCATTTCTAGGAAATCAATAAATATTATCATTTATAAATTCAACTGGCTTAGCAATCAATGACCAAATTCTAGACACGCTTAAAGGATAAAGCTTTGGATACATTCATATTTACAACGGAGAATCTTCTTACAAAGACTTCTAGTAGATTTATCAAATTCAAAACAAACTTAGCCACAAGAACGTTGTTCATGATTCTACCACAGCAGATATCCAAGCCCCTTTGAGACTTTTCTTCGAAACTTGTTTCTAGCTAGCAGGATCAATTTTTTCCTTGTGAGATTGTTTACCTCCTTGCCAAAAAAAAATTCTGATTTTTTTAGCAAGCTCCTATAGAATAGAAACAGGAGCAAGACAAACTATATAACTGCTAAATATGAAGACTAGAAATAAAATATTTAATTAAAACCAGTCTACCAGAATACCTAAGCCACAAATTCCTGTAGCTTAAGATTCTCTTGTCAAAAAAATTCAAAAATTCGACCAGCAGTCAATGTTCTTCAAATTGAAATTCATATGGACCCCAAGATATTTAAAGGACCCAAACCCTTTATGACAAACTCAAAAAATTCGAAAAAACCTATGTTATACCATATTTCTGGGACAGGGACAATGTCGGATGCATTACAGATCCCTAAAATTAATCTATTCAACTTCCAACATCTGGATGGGAAGTATAGGAACAGCAGCAGTTTCAAACCTTGCCATGCATTGATAGCCCTAGTCAGTCTCTCCTTTGAAGAAAATATGTCTCGTATTTAAGAGACATGATAGCTTATGAGGTGATGTTAGTATTGGTTGTTAAGACATTTGCAGGTGTATCTTATAGTGACAGTATAAGATGCTAGTCATTCAATCATTAATTAAATCTTCAAACCACATATACAAAGATGAAAATGAAGGCAGAACCAGATTAAATAATTTTAATAGCCTGTAGCTGAGCTTTTTTTAAAAATCGCTAGGCCCAATTTGGTAAATTGCAGAGTATTGCACTAAAACTTGTGAGCTTCTTTCCAAAATGGCCTGCAAGTATGGCAAGTTACTTGCCAGGTTAAAGAACTTGATTTCTTTCGAGTCTGTCAAGAACTCACTGAGTTTGTAAATTATGAATAGTAAAATTTTCACTCAAGATAGGGGTGAAGACATTATAATTCATTGTCTCTAATGCAAAATGTCATTCAGTAGTACAACTTTGTATAAATTTAATCTTCTTTTACTCATAATGTTTACAAAAATGATGAGTTGCAATTAATTTTACAAATATTAATTTTTATGTATTATTTTAATAGTCATCCCCCTGCCATTTCCAAATTTTGGGAAAAAATTTGCTGTACATGAGACTTGTCCCCCCTGTCCTGGAGATCTTTTCTTTACTCAAATTCCTGCCAGAAGCACTTGGACAAATTTCTATATTCTTCATTATTTTATCCTGGACAGATGGGCTTTAAGGTGGGTATAAGAACCCAGCTAAGTCTTGTTGCATTCTTTGTATCAGAACTTCTTCTCTCCACAGTCTTCATTTTTTCTTGCTGAACAACCCATCCCTAAACACACAACTTGGGCTCATATGTGGATGTGCTTTCTACCTCCACAACTGTAGTTTCCTTTCTAGGTCTCTTATTGTATGGATGCAAAATATATTGTTGAAATAGCCATAAAAGTCCTCAATCATTAAAATCCTGCAAAAGGAGATTTAAATGTTGAAAATCGACTAAAAAGTTCAATTCCTAATGCAGACACGCCCCTAGTCATCCAATAGTTCTTGCAAAGTGGCGAATACTTCTTTGATGAAACGACTTGTGGTGTTTCCATTTTGGTCTCAAGGTAAAAAGTGTTAAAGCGCCAAAAGATCGATTTGTTAATGTCCGATGCAAATGCCAGACTTATACAAGATCCACGGGAGGCGGTTAAGCCATGTCATGAATCCAAAGGGCGGTGCTGAACAACCAAGGGGATGAAGGCACCAACCTTCCAACAATCCCCCCCGCCCCCAAAACACAACCATGGGATTCAAACCAGTCACCTCGCTTTGATACCATTTGTTGCAATGGCTTTGCCATTGCGCCAAAAGATCGAACTATTAACACCCAATACAATTGCAAAATTTATACAAGATCCATGGCAGGCGGTTAAGCCATGTCACGAATCTAGAGGGCGGCGCTGAACAACCAAGGAGACAAAGGAACCAATAGGAAAATGAAATAGCGGATAGGATAATATTAATCTATATATAATGATAGAAGTGAAGTCAACCCTCTTGACTTTTTTAAAATAATGTTTTCAAGTTAAATGTAAAAGCTCACAGCTTAGATATTGGTCGGAGGTGGCAGATCCAGCAAAGCGATTATAGAGCGAAAAATCTGTAAACATGGACAAAGCATTCATTTCATAGAACATTGGTTATTTGGACGTAAGAGAAGTAGTTGAATGACTAAGAAAAAGATAACAGACCATTTATAGGTGGTTTAAGTTTAAACATTAAAGACACCTTGATGCAAGCTTTGCAGGCTATGGTCCATAGATAAAGATGATTTTCAAGTTTAGGTTATTACATTTGAGGTGTAGAATTTTATGGAGTCGACTATCCTTCTAGATTATGGCATTGAGATATGCAATCTGAAGGGTGGAATCTATGTGGAAATTAAGGCAGATTTCATCAGGGAAGTGAGCACCACTAGCGATTTGGATGGGGAATGAAGGTTAATTGATTCAGGGTTCATGGATCAGCTTAACTATCGCCATTTTAGGTTAAAGTTGAAACTTATGTACTATACACTTTAGTCACTAACAATAAACATCAAATCTTTTAAGATCTCTGATGGATATGTTTACGAAAATTTATCATACTATAGTGATGAATTCAGTAAAACATTTAATCTAATTATTTTTCCAGTAGTAAAAATCAAATATTTTAAGATCTCTAATGGATATTCTCAGGAAAAGGTATTATGCTTAAGTGATGAATTGAATAAAACATTTAATCTAATTATTTTTCCAGTAGTAAACATCAAATATTTTAAAGTATGGGAAATCATATTTTAAATCCAAAGTAGAGCTGCAACCTTAAAGTATTGGAATTTGCATCAAACGCAGGAGAGATATAAAATGCAATTGCCTATTGTGAAAAGTTTAAAACAAGGTAAAAGAGGAACTTCAATCATATTCCTTAGCTATCTCGCAATGACAGTAATCTCAGTCTGAACTACAGACATTAAATGGATGGTATAAAACTGATTGTACGACTTTGATAGAAGTCAATTGCAAGTCTCTCCATGGGCTTTCCCCAAGTAACCAAATGAACTTCCGATTCTGGTCCACCTAGGTCATTTCCGAAACTCTATCTAACATGTAGTTGCATTAAACTCCTTTAGTGCATTTTAATGCCCACACCCAATGGTAACTTCATGACATTGATCATAGGAGAAACATAAATATTGGCCCAAATGCAGAAGAAATATGTTAAAGCTTGATGCCAGTCCAAACTTCTTATGTTATCGTACATATGTTTTAACCATATATTTTTTGTATTGGCACATTTCATTTTCCTATTTTTATAGTTTCGTCAATAATCCTAAATTTCATTGACTTACATATTAGTTAAATGCTAGCGAAATAATTATCATGTTATAACCACTGAGCGAGTTAGAGAACATAATTGATTCAACAGATGGAGGCACTTAACATGAGTGGGCCAGCAGCTGAATTTGCTTCCCAGGCATTATTTTCAAAACATACTGAGATGATGGGTAAGAAATTTGAGTTTTTTTCTCACTAAAATTCTATTTACAGTTTTTTATTATGCTGGTTTTAAAGTTTGGACTCGGGAGAACATTTAAATTTGAACTGATAGGAACATTCAGAGAGGAAGGCAACTTTGTAAATTTGTGTGATGCAGTATGAGACTTTTTGATACTCAATTATTTGCTTATTCATTGCAATATAATGCTTATTTAAATTTTTTTTCTTCGATGCAGATTGGCCCACGGATCATAACTTCCAATTTTTCAAGTTGAATATAGAGAATATATTCCTAATTGATTGGTTTGGTGGGCCTAAACCCTTGTCTGTGTATGAATACTTGCAACCCGGACGGTTGGTTTTATCTAGTTGACAATTTTTCGTCTTTGTTGCTTAATATATATGTCTTTTGAACATACGTGTACATGACTAATTATTGTGATTTATATTTATTTTCATTCTAATTATCTCGCTAGACCACTGCAGTGGCTTTTAGCCATTTGTCAATTTAAAGAATTCTGTACACCGAAAACAGGGTGCCATTAAATATATAGGTTTAACTGGCAAATATAATTGCACACGTTATATGCAACGAGACCAATTGCGAAAATTGTTCAGTTGTTAGTACGAACTTGTAGTAAAGATTGAAATTTTACATGCCTTCTATATGTAATAACAATTTTTATCTAGATTGTCGTGTTCCTTCTTTCAGCATGCATGACGCTTGGATATAGTTTTGAACTAATTTACACTAAGAATAAAGAAGCAATGTATTTTTTCTCTAGGTAAGTATACGGCAAGGACAATGTGCTAGCCTCCATGATATGTGGGAATACGTCATGGACTTATCAACTGGTTTTATTGGATTTGAAAGCGACGGATCTCATTTTTGATATTTGTAAGTAGGGTCAGATGTATTAACTTCTACGAAAAACATAGCTAATCCTTGATTTATATAGCAAGCACTTCCATATTCTCCTTGTAATTGTCATTTAAATATAACAGGTGATGAGTGCCTATTTTATGAAAACATCTTAACACTCGTGAGTCTCTTGTTGTAACAAAACAATATAACTTCTGGAAGTTTTCTGATAAGATGAGGCCTCCATTTTCCAGATGCCTCAAAATAAGAATAGAGAAAACTAATATAGCTTAGACTTATTAGAAGCTTTTAAGGTCAATTTTATGATACAGTCAAGCGGAGATGAAATATTTTCAGTGACTGGTCTTTCATCATCTGTCATTTTTCCATTCCCACCTAGAATAGACTCGGTCTGCAAAGAAATTTTCTAGATTATTATTGTATCCGTTCGAGGAAAATTTCATGTTCATAAAATAATTAAATTGTGAGTATTGTTTCTAAATGAAAATAGAGCAAGATGTCACTATTTACTGTTTCTGCAGCCTTTAAAAATATTTCTTAATTCTGTATGCATGTGTTTTACAAACATTTTTATTAAAATGAATATTACAAGATTGGTAGTTGAATTTATTTGTGCATAGTCATTTTAGTTTTATTTTTTTGGCAAATTTCTATCACAGAGGATAGCACTCTTTCTATTAATTTTAAGTTCCAAATTACATATTTTAGACTAAATTTTGGATCGACCCCAGATTACATTACGTATTACACATTTTCTGCTTTTTTAGAGTATCTTAATGTCATAAGATGCTTTTGTTTTTCTGTTGGTGTTTTCTTGCTCTTCACCTCTGTCCATTCTAGTTCAGTTTCAAGAGAACCATTGCTGTTTTCCACTTTCAAATTTTCATTATTAACACTTGCATTTGAAGAAATAGAAGAAATTTCAATGTTCCTGCATAGTGAATCAGTTTTCTCCAAGGGGGATGGAGAAGCCAATGAGAGATCCTCTTTTGACTTCTTATCAGGCACAACCTCTTGAGATAGAAGAGGCGAGTTTGGAACCTTTTCTTGGAACATAGGGGAAGGAGCATCAACATTTTGCTCAGAAGGAGAAATTACATAGTGATGGGATTCTACCCTGTCCCACTAAGACAACTTGCTCTCCTTAGTTTGCCCAATGCCACATTGTGCAGTAGCATGTTCAGTTGTGAAGCATCTTCTGCACTGGAAGGTAATTTTTTCATAGTCTATTGGTTGGCGCCATTGTCTATTGCCAACTTTGAGAAAAATCTCTGTCAAAGGCCCTTTTGTAACATCCATTTCAACACAAAGACGAGCAAAAGTTGAATTTCCATAATTGATTGTTTCTTTTGAGATACTGTGATACTCGCCCAACCCATTGCCAATCGTCTTTGAATAGTCAATTTCCCAAAATTATAATGGAAGATAAGGTAAACGAACCCACAAAAAGGCAGAAGAAAAGTCTTTGTTCGTCGATCGAACAAAGGGAACCAGGGTTTCATGCATAAGAAATTTCCTTGATAAAACCAAGGCCCAATATTAAAAATCATTTCTCTATCTTCTATTGAATCAAACTCTAGTATAAAAAAACCTTTTACATAGGGATAGATACTAATTTCTTCCTCTAGAAAATCTTTCCAATGCATGCTAATCCATGAATGAATGTCACTTAATTTTAGCCATACCTTTGTAAATATGCAAACAAGGGCATGGGCTTGCAAATAAATTTCTTTGTCACCAGCGACATTATCCAGACATATCTTTGGGGAGTTCGATGAAAGACAGACTGACAATGGAGGATTTGATTTGTCTTGATGTGAGAAGGTAGTTTGGAGAGCATAATAGAATTTTCTTTGTCCTCCAAACATCCACCAAACAAGTCAGAGGACATACCCAACACAACCTTGTAATTGGGCTGTGACACCTTCCATGTTGTTTTAGCCGATTTTCTAGGAAATCGTGACCCTATGACCCGCATTGCATCCAGTCCTGGCAGAGAAACCTTAGCATCTTCTTGGCATGTCGTTTCTGAAGCAGAATGGATGGAAAACAATTGAGTTTCAAAAGCAAAAACCCCAACAGCCTTCGTAGGGTTAGCCACAAAAGTTGTAGAGTGTGTCGACGTTTTTTTTCTCAAATAGCTCCATCATGGTCATTTTAGTTTTACTGATATGCTTGTTTTTTTTATAATTAGGAAGGTGTCTTCTTGAAAGGACCCAATTATTAGGAAATAGGCATCATATTATTTATTAATTAATCATATAAAAGTATATTAGATATCATTGTTAAAAACAAATTATTTGTTGATTTGAGAGCACAATCAAATAGGTGGAGACTTTTTTATTCCTTTTAAATACTGAATGAACTCTTAAAAAAAAAAATATAGAGGCATCCTAAAGCATCCTAAATGTCTATTGTGAGGATGATGTGTACAATTGATGCTTTTACCATTTGTTTTGGATTTATCTTGACTTGGTTGTCCTTAGTGCAATTATTAGTGGACAAGTGGTATATTTATGTGTAAAAGTTACCAAATCACTTAATCATTGATTGACTTTGGCCTCACACATCCAAAGGATTTGGATTTGATTTATTTTTTACCCATCCATTAACTTGGGTTGATTTCGTGGGCAAAAATTGAATTCGATTCAAACCTCTGTGCATAGATTCAACCCTTACAATTTCAAATTTCAAATTTTAGACCTTGTATGAACTAATCCCTTTTCAACTAGTCATCGCTTGTCACCTTGAGCATGAAATGTTCAAATTTCACTCTAGGATGCTATATATAAAAACAAACCTTAATTCATTAACTAAATTTTAATGATATCACCAAGGGGCTTTATTACAAATTGCATTATTATCATCAAAGAATAACACTAGCATCACATTAATAGTTATGCATAACTAGACACAATGCATGGGTGCTTAGTGTATTGTTTATTTTATTAAAATTGTTGAATTGGATATAAGGGCTTACCATAAGGAGAAGACCATCCCTTAGCAAGCTCTAAAAGATGTTTGTGAATACCACCAAATGTTATTATAGGTCTAGACATAAAGGCAAACATAAATTTGAAGTGCACATTTTGTCAAATCGAATCAATACTAAAAGTTTGAATGGGTGCAAAGTTCACATCTATGGGCATTGAGATCATTTTGCAGGCATGAAAATAATTTGTGGGTGTAGAAATGAACCAAAACAATACACATTCCGTTTATTTGTTCCAAGGTTGCTAGACATGTCTCTAAAAGTAACACAAATAGATCACAAAACACCATCCATTACAAAATACCTTAACATTGAACCATCCATTATTTGTTTTTGTGCAGATTTATTATGAATCTATTTACTTATTATAATCCCAGTTGCTCAATAATTAACATAATTTATTTATCATTACTTGATTAATTAATTTACCCTAAAATCATTTATGTGGGTGTGATTTATTCCCTTGCAAATATAATTAATAAAATTAAACAAAGGTGACATAAAGAAAGTAAGTCCATACTAATAATAATACATAAACAACCTTTGAAAAATATAATTGATAGTTGTTGAGCAAAATATGCTTCCAACACTAATCCATGAGAGGAAATATGTGTAAAAATTAAATTGATCACATAGTTTAAAAAAAATAAACATACAACACTGTGCTTTATGTGGGAGCCTCTTTTGGGAGAAAAACCTTAAAATTTTGAAGCGACTCAATGCATTATTCCATAATGAATGGTTATAATATATTTGTACAGTCCAAGACTTTACATGACAAATTATTAAAAGTTCAAGTGCTTTATTGTATGCTTATTTAGCTTTTAGTACATTTATTATAGTTAAATTAAGGAAAGCGTAGCCCTCCCTCTTTCACCATTATAGTTAGAATTAGGGAAAGCCTAGCCCTCCCTCTTTCACCATGTTCTTTACATTCATTTTTCTCCTACACATAGATTAAGACATTTTTGTGCATGTTCTCAATGTTAGGTTGTGTCACATATGGTGATGACACTCAGGAAATTATACCATCACTAATGATTTTGGTTTCAAAAGTTTGTTAGTTGCATTTTACTTGGCTTTTGTCCATGGTGGATTTTCGACATTACAATTGGTATCAAAGGCTAAGTTGTAAAATTGTGAGCTCTAATAACTTAGGATAACCTTGTTCAGGTGTTGACTCTTCCACATTACATGTGCAAGATGTTGCCTAAACCTAGGGTAATCCATTTTCATGTCCAAGAGAGGCTCTACCATCCTTTACAATTGCATCTCAATTGACACCACATGGTGTTTAATTGTACATAATTTAGGCTCTTTAATAGTTGATTGGACAGTCCAAGAGAGGCTCTACCTTTAGAATCTAAGGCCTCACATGCAAACATCCTATAACCTATTCAAGAGGTTTAGATGGAGTTAGAGAATGTATAATACTCCAGTAGCTCTTTTATGTATAGAGTTGAGCATGTACATGAGGAAGGGTGGATTTTGTAAATGGTAATTCATATTCTTAAATACAATGATAATAAAGGTCAAAGGCACTATTAGAGGACGACAACACATAAGCAACCACATCATAGAATAGTTTAAATTGATAACAACTAACCTTTTTAGGATTGATAGAAGGAACTAATGTCAAATCATGGATCCTCACTCTTTATACGTGCTTGGGGTTTACTCTTATGAGAGCAATCTAAAGACACAATTTGCAATGCATGTTTTTAGAGAGACTTCTTCTACTTGGTGGTTCCTATTATGGCCTCCATAACATGCCTGTATTTTATTGTCAAAATTGGGGGCCTTGTCTATTTTCTAGGCTTTTTGCTCATCCTTATGCATTGATTTTCAACTCAATTTAATCTAAATTTTGTAATTATCCTTTGGGTGGATGAAAACGTAAGAAGTGAGAAATCATAGTCCCTTTGTAATTTAAAAATTGAATATTTTTCCTCAAAACAATAAAAATTTGACCTAGATACTAGACCTAGTTACTAGTTTTCAAGCCCCACACATACTTTTTTCGATCATTTCCATTTATGATCAAACTCTTCATTTTCCTACCAATTTGTCTTCATTTTGATGACTTTTTTGCCATTTTCTTAGTTATACAAAGTTAGTTTCTGTGTCAACTTGATTTTACCTTTCAAGTTCTTTATATCATTTTTGTGCTAGTTTAGATTTTCTTTCGATTTTTGAGTAAGGTTTTGTTCAAGAATTTTTTTTGTTCGAGTATTTGGAGATCTTGATGAATTTGTCAATTGAATATGCTTGAAATTTAGTGGATCTAATTATTCCTCTCATTTTTTGTTTCTTTTCATGCTTTTCATATTTTGTTTCAAAAATTTAAATGATCAAAGACAAAGCACAATTTTTTTTGGTAATTTGCAACCTTTTGTAAACTACAAACAAAGTTGAAATTCCATATGGCAGTGGAATTCACTTTTCAACTAGCAAGTTTTTGCAAACAACAACTAAAGTCCAAACTTTGGGTAGTAGTCAAATTCACTTTGCAACTTGCGAGTTTTTGAAAACTATAACCAAAGACTAAACTCAAATCAACAGTCACATTCATTTGGTAACTTGCAAATTTGTGCAAGCTGCAACCAAAGTCCATACTCTAATTGGCTTGAGTTGGGGGCATAGTTGTTA
>VDFB02000010.1:23965291-23984837 GCA_007258455.2 Sequoia sempervirens | reverse complement strand
TCTTGCTATCTCGGACCAAAATTAGGCCTAATTAGGCCAAGGTTACACAAGCCTTATTGGTTCTTCTTTCTCCAAACTTAAATCCTCACAACCAAACATTCAAACACCACCTTTTAGGTCTACTCACCATGATTTAATGACCTTTCAAAGTAGAAGTTTCCACACTATACAAATATTGTCCTAACTTGCACTGTCTCAAGTCTACCTAAACAGTTAGTCAATAAAAAGACTCAAAATCTTATCATTCCACCAAAACATATCTAGAAAGGGTATCAAATTCACCATGAAAACATTTTAAAACAAATTACCCAAGAATAATACCTTTTCCCACAATCAAACACTCAAATCTTCACTATGCTCTACTTTTACCAGTCTTTTTCACAAAAATACAGTCCTAGGGCATCAAAAATTATCCACATGTTAATCTTGGTATTCTAGCCTACAACCTTAGAATATCTAAATACATTCCAAAAGGAAAAATTTCCCCAAAAACTAGAATTTTCCATCGGTTAGAATAAGAGAAACACCATTTTATTTTACACTGTTTACCCTAGACAAGGGTTTTGAACTATTTTCAGAAAACATGCAATATCTTACTCAAAACTTAATGAAATTGAATGAAAAAAAAAGGTAAAATGTAGTAGACTCATAGATTCATCAAATCCAATGACTTCCCCTACAAAACATGACTGTACGGGGCCATATAGTGCTCTGCAACACAGATTTACTCGTAAAAACTCAGAATTTTGCATATAAAACAAGGCTTCATTATTGATTCTTCTTTATTTACAACCCTCCAACCCCTTCCTCAAGGTTCTCCATCATTTTAAATTTTTTCCACTCCATACCAAATGACTACAACTAACTCAAACCACCTTCTAACTACCTGACTTTTCATTTTCCAATTTTGCTCTTTTCCTTAACACCATTTTTTACAAGATTTTGGTTTTTGCATTTTTTGAACCCCATAATGCCTAAAGACCTCTAAATTGAATAATTACATAATAAAATGGTCTACCAATTCCTTATTCTAATGAAAAAAACACCTAAAACCTATTGTGGACCTCATTTGACAATATTTTCATTTTTTGCAAATTGGATACAATGCCCACATAACCTATTCAAACACCCATCAAATGACTTAAACATATTATAATGGTCTTGAAAGGCCTTATTGAATGACCCCTAAGTACTCCTTAAACACTCCTTTACAAATTGGCCCCATGGAGGCTTGAATGCAACATGGTGCTCCTACTGTACCAAATAGAAAAGAGAAAGGTTCATTTCTTGGGCATATGAATTGGTAGATTTCCAATATTATTTCAATAGAGAAAGTCTTAAGTAATAGCATGGTTTTCATTGTATTTTTTCTTTACACTATTGTGATATTGGAGGTTTACTATTTTCTTGAAATGGAGCAAAGAGAGATTGTGCAAATCAAGTTCCTACTTATGGTATATTATTGATTTATCTCACTTAGTCTATGGAATATGTATTTAAGTGGATACTATGTCAAATGATAAACAACAGATGTTACATTCTCTTTTTTTGTATAAGAAATGAAATATGAAGTTGTAGTATTTAAATTTGCAAATAAAGAAAGAAGTATTATTCTTATATGGCATTGTGTCCTCAATAGGTATGGAATTGTAATGCAAATGAAAATAAAATAAGTGCAGTTCATTTGATAGTTTGAAACTATACCCATGTAAAGCAAGCGAGTAAATTCATGGGCTAAGCAGCACCTACTATTTGACTATTTAGATAAATTTACAAATGATTGGATCTTTGGGAAAAATAAACTGACTTAGAATAAGATGTGATATAAAATGTTTCACGATACTATATAAAATATTTCTTAGATCATGTTCATGCAAATATGGCTATTTACATTTTCAATAATAAGAACATACTAAATTTATTTATTTATTTACAGATATAAACATGTGATAGAAAATTGATTTAAAGTTATTATTCTCAGTTTAAAAAAACATTGATTTGAATTTTTATGTTTTTTAAAAGAATAATGCATATATATATATATAATGGCTTAAATATAACCAGAAGGGGGCAACAACCCTGGGCGAGGACTGCCCCTTACAGGGGAGTGGCCTCCACACAAGTTTTTGCCCTCTTATTAAGGGGTGGACTGTGAATGCAGGTCATGACCCCCTGCCATAGGCATTTCACTTGCCTCCAGAAATTTAAAAAAAGGGAATTTAAAGTATTTTAGCATATTTAAATGTCATTTGAAGCTTGCTTAAATAGTATGTGAATATACATGTAAAGCAACGTGAAACTAAACTTTTCTACACAACATAGGCACCCAACACTCTTGGTTGTAAACAAAAGAGCAAAATAATGCTTGTTAGCCAAACAATAGAAAATATATAAATGAAGAAGTAAATAATGTAGTATTATTAAATCTTAGCAAACCCCACTTTTGTGGCCATAAGAGTGGCAAGGAGGAGTTTCCACCCAAAAAAAACCATGTAGAAATATGCATAAAAATATCCTCCAATATATGTTACAGCTGCAAATCAAACCTAGCAAATGTTAAATAAAATGAGAAGATTAAAATGAATCAACGCCAATGCACCTACTACTCCTTCAATGGTATTAGGTACTTGTGGCTACAACTCCTCTTGTGCATAGTAAATAAATGTAGGACTGTGCTTCGAATGTGAACAATACAATCTTAACTTTGTTATATATTTCTCCTAAATAGATGCTTAGATATATTTCAGACAATGCATAGTGTGATTGTGTGATATTGTGCTTGTATTTCATTTTGACATGTTTTACTATCATTGCCATGAAGGTACTAGGCACTTATAAACTATGAATACGAATTGGAATTTTAATGAAATTGTTGTACAATTAAATCTTATTTTAGCTACCAAATTAACTTGATATACGATTGTTGCTTATGATTTCATTGGTAATGTGAAGGAAAGAAAGGGTGCCAATACGAGAAGGGAGAACCAGTGAGAACAAATGAAAGACATCCTCTTGTGGTTATGTATTTGATTTCCTTATTTTGGAACTTAGAAGGAAATAGAGTTATTGTGTTTATCCTTTTGGGGTGAAAGGGTATTTAATTATCTCATGTGAGATGTAAGTTGGGGGTTAAGGTTTATAAACCCTTGTATCCAAGTGTAAAACTTAGATGGAACCTTGAGTGGGTCTTTAAAAAGGGTTGGTCAATTTTTTGGGTTGGGATGCATAAATAAACCCCCTAGGGTCTATACCATGGTGGTAGGGGTCAAGTGAGAATGTAATAGGGCCCCAAGGACATTTTTTGACTCCTAAAAATTTCTCATAATGAGGAGTGATAAATTTTGAGGAGAGGATGGGGTGAAAATATTGAGGGGGTTCTCCAAGTGCATGTACCCCTCTTAAATAAGGAAAAGACCCTAATTGATGAGAGAGGTATACTCCACACCTCCCCATCCAGGTTGCAAGTTGAAACTCCTATATATTTTGGAGAGGAAGAAGGAGTGAGGTGTTACTCACTTCTCCCTTTGGAGAACTTTGGTGTAGATAGGAGAGAAAGAGAAGGAGAGGAGTCTCCCTCTTAGAATATGGTGCTCAAAATAGCTTATATTGGAGAGGAAAGGATGATGGAAGAGTTCAATCTACTCATCTAAACAAAAAGATAAGTTTTTGTACCCTCATTATCCTTTTTTATTTTGTTGTAGGATGGTAAAGATGTGTGGATCTTGTTGTTTATGGTGGGTGGAGAGCCTATATGTATGAAAATTGATGTCATGTTGTTTGATCCTTTTGGTAAAACTTGAGAAACTCCATCTATCATCATGGGGTTAATAGATTTCTTGCTCGGGGGTATGGCTAGAGCCCATGAGGCTCCATGACGCCATTATGGTAGGGTGGAGAGCAAGCATTAGCTATTTGTGTGTTGTAATTTCATTCCTAGATATTGTTTATTGGAGGTTAGTGTATTGGTTAAATAAAAATAGCAAGCCTATATTCTTTGGCATGAGAATCATGTGTTTTTCACTCTCTTCAACGATATTTGTAATATTGCAAGTTTTATTCTTGACAAATGGTCCATTGTATTTTTAAGTATTTATTTTGTAATATGGAAAGTCTAAGCATAAGGTTTGTATCTTATTGCAAAAGGAGAAGATGATATCTATGAGCTTGTTTTTGAGATAATACAATATGGTTCATAATGCATGTGACACTTTTGTTGTGTTTGAACTTCAAGAGGATGTGTATTATAAAAAAAAAAAGAAAAAAGAGAGAGAAAGGAAGAGTGTATGCGAAACAATAGAGATAGTTATCCAAACTACAAATCTCGTATTATACAATGGTCATGCACAATAGACTTAGAAGTATGTATAGATATTTTTTAATGGTCCCTAAGTTTGCAGTTTTTTCAAATAAGACAATGTATTACATTACCTCTCTGTAAATGTTAACATCTTAGAACTAGTGAATAAGATATCAATCTAGAAGGTAAATTACAACATTTTAATGTACTCATGATGCCTCTGTTTTAATTTTCCTTTAGTAAGTAAATATGATTATGCCCTTAATAAATAAAGATTAAGGGAGGGTATAATTGATTCTGTAATAATTTTACAAAATAAATATATCTGTCAAATATCTGATTAAAATGAAATTCATTGATTATATATAATGTATAATAGAAATATTAAATGTTATAATAATAAATATCGAACTAAATACATTCAAAACAAAATAAAGAAAATAAATAATTATGCTACCTATAAAATCAGTGTGTGGCATGCAAGCTTAAGACAAAAGAAACAACATATGAGAAAAGAAATATAAAAAAAATACAGAGACCTAAATTTGTTTAGGCCCGTTGAATGTAATCTTGCAAGGCACAGGGCAGGGACATCGTAAATATTCAGATCTACATTCTAAGGGTAACAGTAATAATAAAAAGAGAGAGTGTTTACGGTCGTGTCTAAGGGCAGCAACCTCGACTTGTTGTAGTGCAAGACAAGAATAAAAATATGCTTATATATATAATGGTATGCCCTCTGTATCGACATTAGATATGAAAAAAGAATAATAAGCACAATTAAAAAAAAAGGATGGAAAAGAAGTAATAATAATAATGATGGTATACAGGGTAGTTACATACCCATGAACTGGGCAATCTCTCTGAGCATTTGAACAGAATGCACGAAGCTTCTTTCTCTTATCAAAACATTGAAGAAAATTGCATGTCTATGTTGATAAATTTGGCAAACCATGATATTTGAATGATAATAAACACAAAACTGATAAACCCCTATGCTTCCATGTTCATCGTACCCAGGCCTACAATTCGACCCCCTATCATAACCAATATCTGTAGGCTGAGGCGGCCTGCAGAAGCGTATCCACGTTTATCTTGCGTCCATGTCAAGGCAAGACGTTTAAGCCAAGCTCAACCATTCATCATTTTTCTGTATGTTGTTTCTCCCCTCGCCGCTGTTGGTTTCCACTCCTCCAAACTCTTCCTTGCTAGTATTCACCTTGACGAGCTACAACCTGAAAATAAGGTGTCGAAAGAGTTTAGAGTATGTGTTTTTTTTAAATCAAAATTTCAGCCAAGATCCTTAAAAAAAAAAAAAAAAATAGACCAAAATTTATCGACGTTCCTCACATCTTCAGTGACACCCCATGGCGTACTAAGGTTCGATTTCTAGTTGTAAATTACCTGGCTGCGTGGGCGATTGTCTAATTGTGATTGTCAACGTTGAAAATCTCTTGCTTAAATGGTAGTTGTGAGTCATAAATTGAGCAACCTAATTTCAACCTTGTGCCAACTATCCGTAGCATTCAACTGGGAAGCAACCATGGTGATTGATAAAAGTAGTGTCATTCCCTTGATACTCTATGCTAAGTAAACAGCGAGCCATCTCTTGAGCACAATAATCTGCATCGACCTCCATCCTGTCATTATAGAGTTCAAACAAATTTGGTGGGGAGTGTTACCATTTATTAGTAGTCTCATCTATAGTCAGTGTGCAGAATGTCAGTTTGGCTCGACGTGTGAAAAACTGCAAGAGTTTCCTTCTTCCCAACTGTATAAGCGCCTGTTGATCTTAAACTCCAACACGAGTGCTACACCAAGGCTTTGACCAGCTTAGTAAATAATTGAGATTAATGCAGTCTCTGTTAATGGTGCGTAGGTAATAAAATGGTTAGTATTGAATAAGTAATGATTCCATCGATCACACAGATTAAAAGCTGATAATATTATAATATAACGTCACAGTGAATATGAGGGTGTGAATCTTAGAGTTGAAGCAGTTTTATAACAGCAACAACTGTTCGAATAATGTAATGCATATTTATATATTTATAGTAATATCAGTCCATTATTTGTAATTATAATCAATAGGTGTAATGTCACGGATAAGTAATCAGAACAAAGTAATAATAATAATAACCATGCCTCATGAGTGAGTTGAGCTACCGTTATTTTGGCTTGCATAAATGTTTCACCCAATAGTAAAAATAAATAAATAAATAATAAGTAAAGCGTAGAAACTACTATGCACCCCTTTATGCTACTATTTAACGCAAATAAAACATTCGCAGTTGAGGCTGCTATCATTAGTATTACAATTAATAGTCATAATAATCTTTGCTAAACGTTACAATAGTATGGGGCAGCTATTTGATCCAACGCTAAAGTCTTAAGAAATTTCCAATCCATGTGTTTTTGCATTCAAAATTTAATACAATTAATGCATCACATTTGATTAGTTATGTATACTAGCAATCACACCTTGGTGTGCAATGGGTACGTCGAAGATGTGTATAAGGTCAATTTGGGAAAATATTGATCTATTTTTTAGATATATTTGTTTAGTACATGTGGTAATTGTTAGGTCGTTTAGCAAACAATCTCCATCTCCATCTTTTTCTTCAATAAGAAATTCAAGCTTGTATTGTTTTTTCTGGTATTACTCAAGATTATTGATGTATTGTAAGATTTGGTATGGTGAGCATATTGATTCAAGTTTTTAGAGGCATGGTGTCATTATGATCAATGCTTTTGCATTTATTCTTACATATTCTTAAATTGTTAAATCTTGCACACATGTATCTCCTATTCAACTTATGTAGGAAATTTTTCTACTATCAAGTTTATTTTATATCTTTGTAATTACAAATTTAATGAAAATAAATATATATAAATAAATTCTCTTTAAAAATGAAGTTTAATACAATCAAACAATGAAGTCAACATCATAGCATGCTAATGGAAAATCCTAGATTCATGTCCTATCTGATCATGGACATTAACAACCCTTGGTTTTTTCAAGTAAAGCAGAATTGAGTCATTATCCCAAAAGAGAATCAAATTTGCAAAAGATGTAGTTAACAATTCTATTTTTATTCAGTGAAGAAAGTGGTGCAAGATTACTTTGATGAAGTAAAAAAATATGATTTAGTCAGAACTAAACAAATTTGACAATTGATGTCAAAGATGGCCAAATATCAAGTGTAATGATGGGAAGTCAAGAAATTTGTGTCCAGGTAAATAGAAAAACTATTGATAGCAGATAAAGCCACAACAGAAAATTAAGAAAAACCATCCCTTTAGAATGCTACAGATGAATATTAGGAAATTCATCTCTCTAGTTGAAATTCTCTTTTGAATCATCATGAAATAGGAATCTCATTCATAATTTGTTCACCATACAAAGAATTGATGAAGATGCTATTGATCTATCATAGACAAAAAAAAAATACACTTTCATTATGTTGGAAATACAATCCCAACTACTCCTACTTGTCATGTCCTCCATCTCAGCCTCTATATCAGCATTGAATCAACATTGAAGACAAATTAAAAAAGAAATATTTTGGAAAGATTTGAAAATATTTTGTATTAACTCCTACAACACTTTTTGGGTGTTTAGAAATATATTATTTTATATCCTCAATAGTAGTTTAGGTTTCTATCTATTCAATGAGTTTGATTTTGTATATACTCCCAAATGGATTCCAGCTGCAGAGTTGTAAGAAGTTGAAATAGTTGAATGCAATGTTGATATCTAGAGCAGTAGCTCAAGGTTATGTAATGGTGTTTGTCTAGGAGCAGAAGCTCTAGCAGTAGTAGTTTGTATGTGTCTATGAAAGAGCTCAAGCTCAATCTATAAAAGAGTTGTAAGAAAATGGTGTCTATAAAGAGTCAGAAAGTTTTGTATCAAAAGAATTGAATGGTGAGCTAAAGCTCAAAAGATGTTTCATTCTAATTAATATAAAATTTTCCTTGCATGCTTTTTATTTCTGTTTGTTTCATTTTCTCCTCCCCCTTCCATCCTTCACATTAAATGGGATTTAATTAATAAATTTAATTTTTTAGTTAAATAAATACAATTTATTGAAGCAAGGTGCAGCTATGGTCTTTCACATGTAATATGTGTTGTCTAGTAAAATATGAGAGTTTCATTCCCTCCACTTACAATATATGTGAATTTTTAACCTATTTCATCAATGTGGGAAGTACCTCAACGACTAGACAATATGTCTAGAGATTAAATAACAAATTAAAATAGTAAAACACATAAAATTAGGACAAGTGGCTTTCAAATAGGTAAAACATAAAGTTTTTATGTTACACGGAATCTCTTTTAGCTGTGGATAACTTGTAAATCTTAAGGAATTGGCACCTAGTCATAAATTATTAGCAAGAAGTCTCCTTTCTAAACAAGATTTTTGTGTGTTAGGACTGGCAACATTTTTGTACTTGAAGCAAGTGGCTAAGGCGATGAACATGCCTAGGTTGAGTACACTCAAAGAAGCTACAAGTCAATAAAATTAATGTAAATGAGATTTGTTCATATTATCTGCAAACCAACATTGGTCCTCCATTCTACTAGTAACCTTCTCAATGACTAAAATTAGGATACTACTGAGGAAATTACCAACTCCTAAAACACAAAAATAGACAGTAATGCACAAACTTTTCATTGTTTCTTGCATATGATCATAAAAGTAGTCTTTCATTGCTACCATTGTAAATACATGAGCAGTGCCAATAAATAAATATTGTAAAAGTAGTGAAAATAAACTCATTGGGATTGTTGCATGGGACATGTCTATACTGCCTTTAGTCTTTTAATTTTTAACACTGCAACGATAATCATTGTAATCGAAGAAACAAACATACCGGTGTGTATCATTTGGAGCTATATTATTCCTCTCTCGTTCCTTGTCAATCTTTTGGCAATGGGAACAAAGAAGCAATCATAGACAGGGACCAAAAAATAATAGATATTTCAACCTGTATTTCACACATAGATCTAATAATAATGTTAACAACTCGATAAGAAATAAGTATTCATATTAGTTATTCTCTGCCTTCACAGAACTTTCAACTTTCAAGGAATAGTTTATAAAATTGTACCATTCTACTAGGAAACTTGAGGCATGTACGAAATATTTTTTTATTGTTTCCGCTAAACTATGCTCTCTTCCATTCTCTTCCAACTACCCATTATTGTGTATTCTAATTATTTATCGGTAAACTATGTACAAGCAGCATAGCAAATATTTAGAGAGAGTTTCCCCATCTATCCCTCCTTGATGGCTTCTTAGAATAATAAACAGGCTTTGCTTTTAATGCAGATCCTCGCTCATAAAAAATAGGAGCCAGAAAATTATTACACATGAGAACATAAAGGTCCCAATAATGACCAACAAAACAAGAAGAAATATCTTGGCACACCAAAGCTGATTTCCTTGCAACTGAAGCTGCCTCCATAAAAAATACCCTTCAGTCATAACAGGGCAGGGATAACACTTTAAAGTTGAATGATGTCGCCAATGTATAGTTGTAAAACTTATATCAAATAAGTTGGGCCCATGATGAATAATTAATATCGTAAACGTAGTTTCAATTCACTTGCATGTAAAATATACACCTAAAACTACAATTAATAACACACCTCTAAAGCTTCCTTGCCCGTGTTTCCTTTACTCTCCCTAATGTATATACCGGGAAAAAGATACTCAAAAAATGCATTTACATATGAATACTTGAACAGTAAAGTATTTTCCACAAACTCCAAAATGCAATTGCAATTAATTGAACTCTGTAGCAATTTTAATAAAAATGGGACTGAATTAATACAATTACAAACTGTCATTAAGGAAGTGCACTCACATACTTGACATCAAGCACAAATTATATCAAGTGGGGCAAGAGGGCTTTCCTAATTCCAAAGTTCTAACTATTGAGATTTTACATGGATGGTTCAGAATGTAATCAGGGGCAATCACCGGCTCTCCTATAGCCTGCTAAAAGACTTCTTCACACCCAAGCTTTTAATTGAGGCGTCCTGACAAGGATGGGTTAAATTTTGAGCCCCTCGTCTAAGCAACCCCAGATTCAATAAAGTCGTCATGTTGCCCTCAACCATCACAAGAAACATGCATAGCCCACCAATAGAATCACAATATGCACATAACCATTTTCAAATTTAAACTACTTTAGGTATAAGGTTATCCTAATTCTGATATCCTCATGCATAGCAGTCTCTTCAAAGCATAAAATTTGTCTCCTGTAACATACATAAAGAATCTAAACGTGCTTAGTCAAGCCAAATACCCTGTCAAGACAGAAAACTAAACCACATCCAACCCAAACATTAAGAACTAAAAAAGACAAGCCAAAAAGAACAGTATCAACAAACAATCCACGAAAGCTTAAAACACCGAATTGAATTCATCACTGTACCTGTCACCGTGATTCTCAAGAGCCAACAAAAAGAATTTGTTAAAAGCACATGTAAAGTCAAAGAATTGAACTTACAGTGTGCTTAAAACACAGAAAAATCTAAGCTCTGTACAGTTCAAAGATCAGTAATAGCTGCAACTGAAGGGCGGTCTCCTTCTGAAAGTGCGAGAATTTTAGGGCGATCTTTCAGTAAGCATAGAGCCTCTATTGGAGACAATAAATGATGCCTATATTTACTTCAAGAACCGTTGAATGACAAAACTATAGAACTCCAAAAGCGGCCACATCTTCGGAACGGAGCTCCCCAACTGTAATGCTGGAGAAAACGTGCTAGTTAAGCCGAACATATGCAAGTGGTGCGTTGCAATAACGGCTTTAATAAGGGAACCCACGCTGCATGTTTTTTTCTTCTTATACTAATCAATTTAGAGAGATGAGGATCTAGTCATTGGTAGGTCAATCAGTTATTACGTTGCTAGTCTCAGGGCAGGGATGGTTTCCCATCCTATGCTTTACTTGAAACCTATCGTGTAAATGTTCCTTCGTATTCTAGGCAAATGTAATTCCCACGCAACCTTGATGCTGGCAAATGAATAATGGAATGTTTAGAATTCTTGGACTCCAAGGTGACTTTGATTAGAATGCAACATAATTCAAACCTATTCGAGCCCTATAGCCATTCCTTCCAAGACATGACAGGGAAATTGGTGTGTGGGTGTGCCATTAATTCTTACTGGCTGGCAGTGACCATCACTTACCTCTGACTGTCGTGTACTTCATAATTCTTCTTGCAAAATCTCATGCCTGGATTGTTGTTGTGATTCATTAATTCTTCTATCCAATTAAACTTTCTGCAAAATTTTGATCACATACGTACGCCAATCTGCAGCAATCCTCTTGGAAACTAACAGAGGCAAGTTGGACTGTGATTAGCAAAAGTAGTGCCTTTCCATAGTTATGAAGAGGAGAGATAGAGTAAACATTCAATGAAATAATTAAGGTTGAGATGATGAGTTAGTAGAATGCACACTTTACTGTTGTTTTTTTTTGTTTCATAGTAAATCATACAAAGCTACTTCTGGTAAACTTTTATTTTCTTCTTATAGCTGTTATGATGTGTAAGCGTTTTGTTCTACTGTGTAAAGCAGCTATTGATGTTTAAGTGTTTTGTTCTGGTGTGTATAACAGCTACTTGCTGTTATAATTTCTGCTTACAGCTTATAGTTGTTATCTTTTGTAATTTTGGTTGCTATAAAAAAAAACACTGTTGGCAAATGCCATTGAGTAGTATTTTGTATGCAAAATCATGTAGCATAAGGCTTCGGGTGTGAAATAAAGAGTTACAGGAAATTGTTGATAGCTTAATGGAACATTGTATGCATCTCTATTAATCATGTTACCCTATCGCATAACTGGGATTGGGATTATTTAGTACATAGCTTCCAGCCGCTAAACTAAATATTGTCTTTCCCATAACATTTTTTTTAAAGAAAAATAGCTAATGGAGTAACAAAAGAATTAATATGGATTGTTCCTCGATTTGAATTTTGTAGTATCCATTTAAGCAGTTAAAATAATAGTAATGATATTATTGTTTATCAATAGTATTAATAATGCAAAAAATGGCAGTTTGTGGTTGGATATTAATATTGTCATTTAGACTAAAGAAGAATTAAAGAAAAAGAAATAAAAATAGGAAACCTACAATTATCTAACATCCAACATTAATACTTTATCTAGAGCCGAGCAAATTCTATCCAACTTCTTATCAATCTTCGTAGTGACTGGGCAAAATCAATGGCTTTAAGTGATATATAAAAGTAAACCACGCCCTTTTACTGCTGCAAAAAGGAAAGTAGTCTCGTCATGATGCAAAACCATATGTAAATGCCCAAAATAAAGCCAACATATCTAATATGTTATTTTGGTATTGTTTTAAGTGTTGTTCGTACAACGTTGTATAATTTATTTTATTGCAACTGGTGACAGAAATAAGCAGATTTTAATGAAGGGGTTGTCTTTTGTTAGGGCGATACAAAATTTAATATTATTGTTTTTCTAAAAAAAAATGTAAAACTGACAATTTTATTATTCATGCAACAAAACAGTTACAAACACAACTCGAGCACTAAGCCTTTACAAAAATTACATCTTGTTTCACTTTGGAGAAAAACTGGACAGCACAACCCCTTATACGATCTTCACATTGTTACAATACCCTCTCACAGTATACAATGTAGATCCTCTCTCTCATGGACCTTTGATCAACCTCTCAAGTGTTTACAATCCTCACTTTGTTACAACACTCTCTCATGGCATACAGAGCAGATTCACATAGAGGGAGGTTTCACATTCAATCCATAGAGAGAGAGTGGATGAGTTACCACCTTCAGAACAGAATTTCCTTCTCCTACTCCATCCTTCGGCTCTCTCTCTCCCAACTCGGCCTCATGGCCTCGGCCTTCCTCAATTAGCACAACTTTTACCAGCCAGCCTCTCGGCTAGCCCAATTCTGCCAACACAGGTCTTCAGCTTCACATTCTTCAGCATTCCAACACTATTACAAAGTATTACAACTTTATAGCATTTTTCCTTCTAAGAGAATCTCAGTTGAAAATTGCATCTTCAGACCCACACGTGGAAACATACCAATTTGGTTTCCAATTGTTATAGAAGACAAACCATCAATTAGCAGTTTACCATGTCAGACCAACAGTTGCCAAGGCATCCAATCAACCTCCTCAGATAAACAGTTACAAAATAGTTCAAACCTATTGAGTCAATTGTCATTTAATCTATCAGCAGTCGGCAACCAACCATCACTTTCCAACTATCAATTCTCCTCCATATACTGCTTGTCATGGTGAGGGTCCACCAAGACACGCGTACACCGCTTGTGCAATTCTAGAGAATCAAGATGGGAATCTACAATATTCGCAACGAGTCTCACGGAAAAGACTTAAATATTTAACTCCCAACATGACGTCACACCATTACCACTTACCAATCTCATACACCCCACCGAAGTCTGTTGGGACCCACCACAAGGGGCGCGGGGTTAGCAGGCGTCGTTGGATCAAGCACATCGCAACTGTAGATCAAGATCGCCTTTAACCAATACACTGTGGTCCCCATAGCCACCATGACATCCACGTCACTACTAACAAACCAATGCCCACTTAGGATTGCTATGTCGCTAAAAAATTGAACTTCACAACCTCTATCAGAGGTTATGAAATTCCCAAATCCTGCGACATGTCGATAAGCAAGAAAACCCCAATGTCGCTAAGTCGAAAAGTTATGAAAATCCAAAACCCCGCGACATAGGTTCCAAAGTTAGGATTTTTAGCGATCTGGTGACATACAAGCGGAATAAGGGAAAAACACAACTACTCTAGGAAGTTGATCAAGCTAGTAAATTTGAGTCACATTTCTCAACATTCTCCCACTTGACGAAGGACTTACTGGCTCCTTCCAAAGCTAGAGGTTATTGTATCATCCATCCATGCAACCAACAAGATCCTCAACCAATGCTTTCATGCTCCAACTAAGACACTTGCACCAACATCTAAGATGGTCACCATATCAGGCAACAATTCCTGCCATCCTCCAAAGGAAAGGAACGAGCCATGATGAGTATGCACCAGTCTAAGGAACATAAGCACCAGATCCATCTAATAGCAAAGGCTTCAACATACTGCCATCACTCCACTGTGCTCACAACTTATACAAAAGTATCAACATCATCAATTTCAAAGCTTCAACCTGAACACAACCGTGAAAAAAAATCCTCTAGAAACAAGATAGAACATAAGCTAGAATAATAACTAGAAAACTGACTGCTTCTATCCAACTGATAAACCCACGTGACTGAAAATAGCACCCACAACAAGTGCTAGATCATCCAATCATCCATACCTTAAAGGTATCGAACATTAGTAAACTTATGCCACCAGCATAACCAACCCATGTACTTACAACTACAAGCTCCATGTGTACACAAGTTGATGAAGAAAAAACACTTTCAGGAACTCACACTATATGAGAAACGCCAAATCTAAAAGATTGAAAGCATAACAAGTCTACCAATGATAGCACATAGAAAGTGTAACCATGTAGTACCAAGGAAACATCCACAATGATGTGTACAACCTACAAATTAATAACCTACAAGAACAATTCTCATCACCAATCTTCATAGCTTTCCCAAGTTCTTCACATGCAACATAGGAAAGAGATAAAGAACTTCCAAGTTACCACTCAAGAACTTGAATGAAAAATACCAGCTCCAACCAAATCTCAAGCCAATGTGATATGGAATCAAACCTTCAGGAAGATAACCGAGACCAAAGAGAGAAACACTACACATCATTTACTTGTAGAACATACTCCTACATACACCTCTAAAATCCAGCTGTGACAAGTATGATCTTCTTCAAAACTTCCCAAAGAGAATAGCATAGCAACACCCAATTGTTCAATCTCCAAGATCAAACACAACATATGGATGTAATCCTCCCAAAGAAGATCAAACCACTCCATTTCCCATCTCAGGAAAACAAACCCATAAAGCATCTTCTAACTGTTTTTATCAATAGAAGATATCATAAACAAGGAGATAACCATGCTGTCCATCTTCCACTATGAATCCTCCAGAACCATTAAACAGCAATTCAAGACCCATATCATGAAAGAAAGCATAAAGTACTTGAGAGAAACAATGGGTAATACCTCTCAAGTAATAAACTGCCGAGCAAACCAAGAGTGGGAAAGAGAACACTCCTCCAAGACATGTAAGTCATCATGACTAATCCAAGAGCAATCTCCTCATAGGTCTTTGTTGAACTCACGTCCAACCAAGGTGTAGGCTTCTCAGACTTTCTGTTGAAATATCATCAAGAGCAACCATCAAATACAGCCTCACCTCATTCTCCATGTATCCATGAATACTAGCAACTGATCATCTCATGCTAAACTCCAAATGCATCACTACACTATCATGAAGTATCAGGCAAATGATCAAAGCATCCAATACACAAAGAATTACCAGACCGCTGTCAAAGCTCCAATCATTTGAATCAAGAACTTATCATGACATCATGATCTTGCCATCCCCTCTTAGGAGATACTAGGCTCCAAGTGAAGAAACCAATGTCTCAAGAGCAATGCACAATGTCAAAACTCCAATGCATAAGCAAGAGTATACCATGACATAAAACAAACAAGCTCTGAACCAACATCACCTGTCAAGCACCATCAGCACCTCAACCCAAAGAACACACAAGTCCTCCACGGTTTCAAAAATGCTAACCATCTTCAAATAGTGACCCTGCCAATGCGAAAGAACCCTTCTACAACAACAGGATCAAAGAGTTCCTCCTAGTAACATCTACAACACTAAAGAAGACTAATTATTAACAGTCACTGCTAAAGCTCCCACTGAACAGTGATTACCAAGCTTTCCAAGCATCATGACCAACTATCTCCAAAACTAAAAAACTTCCAAGTCCACAAACATATAGTTGTTTTGCTAATTTTCCCAAGTGAAAGCAAGATCTCATAAGTAAGGAGATTCACCATGCTACAGGACTCCATAAACAACTATCCAGGGACTCACTAATCATCCATCCTCTCAATCCCGAAACAATATACCAATGCCCAAATGACCACATACAAGGCCAACTAATGAAATTTGCAACATCAATAAATCAAACCTAGTGGATATAGATAGTCCACATTTGAGTCATCCCATTTCAAATGAATGAGTGGACAACCCACACACCTGCATAACTTGTAGATCCAATCACTGAAACATGCAAACTCATTATCACATTAGTAATCATAAACTGAGATATCAAAGAAGATAACCATGTAGACACCAAGACTCCAACACCATATCATGACCAAATCCGATTTTCCAAACATGTCCACAATGAGCACCATAGTCTAGGAATCTATCAAGCAAACAACAAGTTTTCTTGACCATGTAAAACCTACAAAAAATCATCGAACATGCAAGTACAACACATCCTTAAAAGGAACAACAGTTTAGGAACTTCTAGGCCTATTTCAAACCAACTCCAAAACCACCAATATGCACATGCATCTGAGAAAGAGAGGCTATTTCAGAAGCTTTCAAATCATCTAATGATTAACTCCATAGCTTTCATGCATTCGAGGTTAACAGAAAACAATGCCTTCCAACACCAGGAAACACCACCCAATATAAGCACTCTCTTCCATGGCTGAGAAACAACCCAAGCTTCTCCATATCACCAAGGAGCCTCTCACACAAACACCCAATATGAAAGCTTTGCTGCAACACAACCACGAAATAGAAAGTTCCACCTCATGCATCAAATTTATACTACTGCCAGCTAGGAGACATAGATCAATTCAACATAACCAACTCCTTTTTCTCCATCTTCACCACCCTTCATGTTGTGTTTTATCTCTGAATACCACAAGACTTCCACTCACCAAAGGATCAATATACAAAACGATTCCTCCAGATTTCTTCAAGCCTGACAGACTAAGAAATTTTCACAAAAGAAATACCCAAAACCAACAACTAGAAGAAGGCTTTGATACCACTTGTTGGGAAATTTTGATCATCTTGGAGAAACCTCCAAGAACAATAGTGCCTTTGGTAACTTTTAATTTTATTAAATTGCCTCAAAGACATGTACAACTGTGCCACAAAGCATAATCAGACACAGTACATTTCCCACATTAACCCTTCTGAGAGAAACTCATGCAAATCTAGTTTCAACAAGCATTAACAGATTCTAACCAAGAAACATGAAACATGAAAGATAAGACTAAACACTCAGATTTACGTGGGGAAAACCCTTTCGGGTAAAAAACCCAACACTCCAAAATCCCAGATCGCCTATTATATTATTCATGCAAAATAACAGTTACAAACACAACTCAAGCACTAAGCCTTTACAGAGATTACATCTTGTTTCACTCTGGAGAAAAACTGGACAGCATAGCCCCTTATACGATCTTCACACTGTTACAATACCCTCTCACAGTATACAGTATAGATCCTCTCTCTCATGGACCTTTGATCAACCTTTCAAGTGTTTACAATCCTTACTCTATTACAACACTCTCTCATGGCATACAAAAGCAGATTCACATAGAGGGAGGTTTCACATTCGATCCACAGAGAGAGAGTGGATGAGTTACCACCTTCAAAACAAAATTTCCTTCTCCTGCTCCAGCCTTCGGCTCTCTCTCTCCCAGCTCGGCCTCATGGCCTCGGCCTTCCTTAGTTAGCACAACTTTTACCAACTAGCCTCTCGGCTAGACCAACCTTCTGCCAACACAGGTCTTCAGCTTCACATTCTTCAGCATTCCAACACTATTACAAAGTATTACAACTTTATAGCATTTTTCCTTCTAAGAGAATCTCAGTTGAAAATTGCATCTTCAGACCCACACGTGGAAACATACCAATTTGGTTTCCATTTGTTATAGAAGACAAACCATCAATTAGCAGTTTACCATGTCAGACCAACAGTTGCCAAGGCATCCAATCAACCTCCTCAGATAAACGGTTACAAAATAGTTCAAACCTATTGAGTCAATTGTCATTTAATCTATCAGCAGTCGGCAACCAACCATCACTTTCCAACTATCAATTGTCCTCCATATACCGCTTTTCATGGTGAGGGTCCACCAAGACATGCGTACACCGCTTGTGCAATTCCAGAGAATCAAGATGGGAATCTACAATATTTGCAACAAATCTCACAGAAAAGACTTAAATATTTAACTCCCAACATGACGTCACGCCATTACCACTTACCAATCTTGCACACCCCTCTGAAGTCTGTTGGGACCCACCACAAGGGGTGCGGGGTTAGCGGGCACCGTTGGATCAAGCACATCGCAACTATAGATCAAGATCACCTTTAACCAATACACTGTGGTGCCCATAGCCACTGTGACATCCACATCACTACTGACAAACCAATGCCTGCTTAGGATTGCTATGTCACTAAAAAACTGAACTTCACAACCTCTATCAAAGGTTATGAAATTCCCAAAACTCGCGACATGCCGATAAGCAAGAGAACCCCAATGTCGTTAAGTCGGAAAGCTATGAAAATCCAAAACCTCGTGACATAGGTTCCAAAGTTAGGATTTTCAGCGATCCGATGACATACAGGCCGAATAAGGGAAAAACACAACTGCTCCATGAAATCGATCAAGCCAGTAAATTTGAGTCACATTTCTCAACAACCTACACATGCAACAAGAAACAGTTTTAGAAGCATTCTAAATTAAAAGAAAAGTAAAACCTAGCAAAACAATGATATGGAAAAGTTTAGAGGATCTCTTTGAAAGAAAATTCTATAGAGAAAAATAATTCGCCAAGAAAATAAAATCATAGCCCTAAAATTAGAAGGAAATTGTTTTAAGTTAAGTTGGCATGAAATTGCTTAAACCAACGTCTGAAACATTGGAATCATCTTTATATAAAAAAAAATTCCCCATATTTTGTGTACATGTTGATCATCACAAATGTAACAAAATGTTGTTATAATTCTCTGTTTTTAAGTCTCTCAAATCATCACAGTTGTCTCGTACTGAAGAAGAAAAAAATTGAAAACCTTAGGGTAAGTGCACCAAGATGGTTCCCAAAAAGGGGGCTTAAGTGGCCACTTTTTTTCTGAAATCAGGAAATACTGACCTTGGACATGAAATTAAGGATAGTTACACTCAAAATTTTGAGATGGAACAAAAACAAGGATCGAAGTGCTCCGGGTCTACTTTCTAAACTACTATTTA